>JAQGAB010000199.1:0-35951 GCA_034696565.1 Isotomurus graminis | reverse complement strand
AATAAGGCAGGATTGATAAAATGATTAGAGACTTGGGAGTGTTGGGAGTCTTCCACCAACCAACGGTTTATCTGAAACGCAACAAAGTTCTTAACATATTGACTTAATGGTTGTTAGATAAGCAGTTTAATAGTTGAATTTATTAATGGAAGGTTACATTGATAGATATAGAGATGAGGTTGTATGTGTACGGAGGAATGAGTAGCGGGGATAGGAACGAACTGACGCTTTGGCTCAGGAGTCTCAGCCGTAAGAAATCCTGGATGACCTTTGACATCACCTGGGTTGACTTGTCCCGGGCCTGTTCTGATATTAAATTGATTTGTAATTTTACGTTTCTCCATTACAGGCTGTACTGACCATAAATTATACATTAACACCTTCGAAGACACCCATCTTTTCGTAAATAGGCATTCGGATTCCTCGGTTTTTACTAATTGTAAATTGTGTCTGATCTTGAGACGAAAAGAATGTTTCCAGCTCTCGTTTAAGATTGAGAAAGCTGAAGGCCAATGAACGGCACATGAGGATGATTAGAAGATCCGCGACATTCCACGAGTACACTACGAGTTTATCCAGAAGGAAGTAGAACGCAGCTAAGGCCGGGTGGGTTGAGAAAGCGACATGAGCGTACTTGGCCTTGAGGAATTGCGTAGTGCTGATTGCAAAGCCACTTCCTGTTTCTGTTTAAACAGAATCAGCAGAAACGGTTTAGACGGAAGTAATTGTGTGTCTTGATTGTCTTACTTGTCGTGGAACACAAAAGATCATGCAGAAGATTTTCGACTACTCCCAATCCAATAAAGAAGCAGATGATTCCTTGAGAGTGTAAACTGACTGAATTAAAATGCATTTGGTTGTTTGTGCGGATCCAGTTGTGGACGAGGTTCACAAGACTTTGTTTTCGTGCCAAGAATACGACGTATCTGAAAACCATGGGGAATTAATTAGGATTTAGGAAGCAGAAGTGTATTAGTGTCTGTGTAGAATAATTGGCTGACATGAGGATTAGGTTTGCAGAGTAAATGATGATTGATAGTTTCATTAATCTTTGAATTCCTGTTGGATCGATTGAGGGCAAGTGAACTTGAGCTACGAGGGAAACTGATATGATAAGAATCATTGTTAAGGACATTATAGGCGCTGTGGATTTCCACGTGTAGCAGAGTTGGTTTGAGTTGGTGCTAAACACACCCTGCAGGGGAATGAGACCTGTGACCCTTCCAATCTGGAGGAGGGGTCGGATTACGTGAAAGAAATTGGGGGGCTCAGAAGCAGATGGTTCAGTGAATTGGGCCATGTTACAATTAGCAGACGGTGTTTCCGTTTCGTCAATTTGGAACTAACTGGTAGAGTTGTCTTGAAAACTGGACATTTCGAAGTTGATGTAATATAAAGATGTAAGTATTGTGTAAAGTGTGATCAGAATATTCGATTGGTTTTCCACTGAAATGTAATTTCCAGTGTGTAAAGTTACACCCAGTTTGTGCAGTCAATTATTGATTGCGAAATCATGCAGTGAAGAGTGATGGGCGTGTAATGTTTACGTAGTTGTTAACGGTTATTACCTTTGTAGCAAACTGTGCCAATCACTTACATTTACATTTACAATTATAAGAATATTAGAAACAAGCTTGACGTATATTGGCGTTGAATATGGTCTCAAACTATCATATGGTCTGGTACATAATTGTGTGGAACATTACGACGGATACGCAGGTTTCAGTATGGAATCACCCACGTCTCATGAATATATTTCTACACTATTTGCATTAAAATTGCACTGCACATATCATAATAAGCAACTAATCACCAGTGAATATAAATGATTACATAATTCACAACATTTATAAACACGTTAATTATAATTCTTAACTCGTACAAACTTAAAAATAGCATTAAAAATGGGCGTGTGTACCACTTTGCAGGACTTGTCATACAGCTTTTCGATTTAAACCCGAACCATACGCAATCTTGTATTTGTCATACGTACACTTTGTTCTATGTATACTCACAATCGCTAATCGGTTTGCTGTGCTTAAAGAATGCAGGTACTGTTGTTATTATTAAAGTGGAGGGTATGATTCTGGGGAAAGAATGTTTGTATTGCTGTAGATTAAGTCCTCGTACACTTGAGTGACTCATTAGGGTAGAAATAAGTAATGAGTCACTTGGATTGGGAGACTTCGAGGGCCGAGCTATTGAAGGGATCATTCTTCCTTTGGTGTTCTTCCAAGCAAGTTCTCTGAGTAACGTTGAAGAAACATTTTTAAGCTTTCGTGTTGTTGCGTTGCAAGAGGAAATGTCGCGTAGTACAAGTGTCCATCTTCGGGGAGGCGTGATGGTCATGTCCATTCTGTATTTGGTGAGACTGGGAATTTGTGTTTACATCAGGGACGAACTTTTAAATTAATAGAATCATCATTGTAAGTGTTTATTTGTTTCCAGGTGTGTGCTGGGATTTATCTGATTTCAGCAATCGGTGGCTTGGAGCTGGGGCGTGAGCTGGTGGAAAATTGGTTGGAGAATAGGAGGAACATGCACTCATTCCAGTCGACTGAGGCGAAAGAGAGTCTTAATCGAGGTTGGCTAAGATTCTAACATAATTCCTTAAGGGTTTTATATGAAGCCGAGGACTAATTTGATATTAAATAGGTGTGAAGCTGATGATGTCTTCTCTCTACCCGATCCTGTATGGAATTTTGCAAGTCTGTTTGTTTTCCTGGATTTTAATTGGAGCTCAATTGGTAAGTAGTTTGTGTGTATGAATGTATGAGTCAAGTTGAAGAATATATTTTGACCCAAATTCTATTTATAGCGGAGTCGGAAGTCTTGTTTGGTCTGGTTTGGTGTGAATGTGATTGAACTTGTGATTCAGCAGTATCAACAGGTCACGAGTGTCTATGTGGAGAAAGTGAATGCGTATGACGTTCTTGAAATACTTTTGGGCCTTTTTGGACGATGTGTGTTGATGCATCTTGTTGTTTTGTTTGTAACAAAATTGAAAGACGAGAGAGAGATGCAAATGTCTGATAAGAATACGAATGATCCCATTTATGAATGTGTTGTTTGAATTATCATTATGTAGAACTACTTCTATTGAAAGTACACATTTATTGATCTAAAGTTAGTGCTAAAGATCACCAGATTAAAGTTCCATTGTGTAAAATTGTAATTGGAATTTGTGGAAATATGTCGCTTCGAGTTGTAAAATTTCGCCGCTTGTTAGTCCTAGTAAAAGCCTTCTAATATGTGAAATTGTTTCCGGTCAGAAATAAATGTTCTTAAGTTCCATTGTGTAAAATTGTAATTGGAAATTGTGGAAATATGTCGCTTCCAGTAATAAAATTTCGCTGCTTGTTAGTCCTAGTAAATGCCATCGAATATGTGAAAATTTTTCCGGTCAAAAATAAATGTTCAAGTTCCATTGCGTAAAATTGTAATTGGAATTTGTGAAAATATGTCGCTTCGAGTTATAAAATCGTGCTGCTTGTTAGTCCTAGTAAAATTCATCTGTTATGTGGAGCTCTTTAAGGTTCAAAATAAATGTTCTAAAGTTGTATCGCGTAAAAGATAAACGTACTTTTAGGAAACATGGCGCTTCCAGTTATAAAATCCCTCTGTCTGTTAGTCGTAATAAAGGCCACCTGATATGTGAAGTTGTTTACGGTTAAAAATAAATGTTTTTCAGTTCGATTGTGTAAAATTGTAACTGGAAGTTGTGGAAATATGGCGCTTCCAGTTATAAAATCTTGCTGCTTGTTAGTCCTAGTAAAATTCATCTATTATGTGGAGCTCTTTAAGGTTCAAAATATATGTTCTAAAGTTGTATCGCGTAAAAGATAAACGTACTTTTAGGAAACATGGCGCTTCCAGTTATAAAATCCCTCTGTCTGTTAGTCGTAATAAAGGCCACCTGATATGTGAAGTTGTTTACGGTTAAAAATAAATGTTTTTCAGTTCTATTGTGTAAAGTTGTAATTGAAAATTGTGGAAATATGTAGC
Source organism: Isotomurus graminis (assembly GCA_034696565.1). Classification (NCBI taxonomy): domain Eukaryota; kingdom Metazoa; phylum Arthropoda; class Collembola; order Entomobryomorpha; family Isotomidae; genus Isotomurus; species Isotomurus graminis. The sequence goes on along the minus strand of JAQGAB010000199.1, from coordinate 31,946 downwards.
TTCCAGTTAGAAAATCTTGCTGCTTGTTATTCCTAGTAAAATTCATTTGTTATGTTGAGCTCTTTAAGGTTCAAAATAAATGTTCTTAAGTCCCATTGGGTAAAAGTGTAATTGGAAATTGTGGAAATATGTCGCTTCCAGATATAAAATCTTGCTGCTTGCTACTCCTAGTAAAATTCATTTGTTGTGGAGCTCTTTAAGGTTCAAAATAAATGTTCTTAAGTTCTATCGCGTAAAAGTTGAACGTACTTTATGGAAATAGGGCGCTTCCAGTTATAAAATATCGCTGTCTGTTAGTCGTAATAAAGTCCACCTGATATGTGGAGTTGATTGCGGTTAAAAATAAATGTTCTTAAGTTCCAATGTGTTAAATTGTAATTGCAAATTGTGGAAATATGTCGCTTCCAGTTAGAAAATTTCGCTGCTTGTTATTCCTAGTAAAATTCATCTGTTATGTGAAATTCTTTTCGGACAAAAATAAATGTTCTTAAGTCCCATTGTGTAAAAGTGTAATTGGAAGTTGGGGAAATATGGCGCTTCCAGTTATAAAATCTTGCTGCTTGTAAGTCCTATTTAAAGCCATTGAATATGTGAAATTCTTTCCGGGCAAAAATAAATATTCTTAAGTCTTATTGTGTAAAAGTGTAATTGGAAGTTGTGGAAATATGGAGCTTCCAGTTATAAAATCTCGCTGTCTGTTAGGCGTAATAAAGTCCACCTGAAATGTGGACTTGTTTACGGTTAAAAATAAATGTTCTTGAGTTCCATTGTGTAAAATTGTAATGGGAAGTTGTGGAAACATGTCGCTTCCAGGTATAAAATTTCGCTGCTTGTTAGTCCTAGTAATAGCCGTCTAATATGTGAAATTCTTTCCGGTAAAAAATAAATGTTCTTAAGTTCGATTGTGTCACAACTCCGCATCCCTCCAATTCATTCCAAGTGGCTCATTTACATTTGACTTTTTCAGTTTCCACGAAATGGCCAATCAATCTCTGACGTTCCACTAAATGAATATTTCCTCCTAATCTCTGTTGGAGATACTAAAAGTACAACGACTCTTTGGTTAACTTATCTCTTGACCCCAATGCAAATGATCCCTATTGTCCAGCATATATTTTTATCTACCTGACATTCACTTCTTTTGTGTAAGTTTTCTTGCTCCTTTCTAATCCTAGAATTCATTGTTCTATTTGCCTCCAATTTGTCTATAAAAACTATTGTCACCCACAGCCTCTTGCTACCAGTTACTACTTTCTTTGACTACGTTGACATTGTCACTCTTCTTGTCCCCGTCATTCAGGTCCCAAATTGTCGTGTTACCCCATAAGTCAGGTCACATTACCCTACATTGTACACCGTCTCAGTTTGTGCATAAAGAGACTATTTCTGTGTACTCCTGTGTGTCCTCTAATTTCTTCTACGCCATACGTCACCTATATCCCCACCAACACTTCAGGCACGGCACGCACAATCTCCATTTCATCTGTTGTTGTAATACGAATATTTCTTATTGTCAAAAGGGGCAGTGTGGTCTGCCATTCTGGATCACAACCAAAGAATTTGTTTCCGCTACTACTTACCGCTGTGTATTACTTTTAATGAAGGATGGACTAACGGGACACTTCTAATTGGTTAAAGTGAGAAACCCTCAAATTCTAGTTGCGTACTTTAATTTCCACGCAAGACCACATCTCCTCAAGACACTTATATCAATAATTCAATCAATTTCAAGTTGGGTTCAAATCCTCATCACTTTAACTACATTGACGGGTAAATTCACTGATCATGTATTGAATAAAAGCTTACGTGTACAAAAGCGGGCAAGATAATAAGTCACAAGGTGTTAATTGCAGACTATAAGACTAATTTAAGAATATTCATTGTCCCCTACAGAGTTCATTATCCATGAATATTCGAAATACGTTCAAAAGAAACGGATGAAGAGAGGAATGCTTAGATCAGAAGTGATAAGTGACCAATTGTCTCCATTTTAATGTAAACAACATCCAATAACATTTACATTGTGTACAAAACAAAAATGAGTTGAGATGGTAAAAGCTTTTGTAACAATAAAGTCCTAACAATAGATTATGAATGTTCCATAGCTCATTTCGTTTAATTATCCCATCTCGTTCTAAACAGAAGGTTAGGGGTCCTTGGATGTTTGACGTAGTTGTGGGTGGATAATACACGAGATTAGTTGCCCCGTCTTACTCAATTACCATTCATTCATTTTCCTCGTAACACTTGTCCACTGCTTCTTAAGATTAGCCTGGCTTACTTCTCATTCATTCAGTGGGACGTGTTAGTCTCAATTTCGATGAGCTTCGGAATTATTCTTCAAGGTGATCTGTATGTGTATATATTGAATGTCTATTTTTATTTCAAATAAAACCTCCCACATAAGCCGATGGATGTCGTAGTAATGTGTATGATAGTATCTAAACATTTCTTTATTAATGATCAAAACAATTCATTCATTTTAGGCATTCATGAAAATCTGCCGAGGGTGACATTTGGTGTAGCAAAAATTATTACAGACAACCTGAATAACAACTACGATTTTAAGGATGTCAAATAGCTTTAGTGCATTCAGGTAACACATGAACAAGCCACAAAGACGAGATTCATCCCTGAGCACACGCTAGAATAAGAATTTGATGTGCTTCTCTTTTCAGGTTCAGTCCTAGTAGTAGCTACAATAATAAACTGCTGCCGCAGTGTATATTCCTATAGCCAGTGTTGCGATGACTCTCTCAGGAATAGGAACAATGCTGTGAATATTTAGACCTACTTTTCTCACACAGGCGATTACCTTGTCAAGATAAATATGACAATCAAATCAGTCAGCCTGTTACAGTGGGAGTGGTTGCAATAAATCATTCAGGACTCTGAAGCCGCTAGAAAGGGCTCTCCTGAGTAACACACATACAAACCATGAACCTCTTTACAATGATAAATATTGCCATTGTTCATTTAATGCAATTTCAATTGTTTTAGTTTTAATCCCAATTTAGCACCTTGATGCATAGATTTCGCACTTTGAAACAACAACCTGCTCTAAATAGTTTTAAATTGTGCATGTAAAAATATTTGTGCGAAAACAACCAATTCCTTTACAGCAAGTTTAGTTAATCATTACTAGATTTTAGTATATTTGAATAGAAAGAAATTTAAAATTAAAATTGGAGTCAGGAAATGAGATAGCTGGACAAAATTTTTTATCCAATATAGCCAAGTGGACTTGGATAGAAATGGACAAAGTTAAGACAGAGTGTGTATGATCCGTCTTCCATTTTCCTTTTGAAAATCGCAATGTTCCGTTGCTTAGTCCCGCAGCATATCCCAGGTCTCTGGAGGTAGTGTCCGCGCCCGTGAGATTATATCAAGATATCTGTGACAGTTCAAGTCGCTCTGATAGACACGCAACACGACTCCCCAATGATCGTAGTTTACTTTCAGCCACATCTTACTCCACCCTGTGTGAATGTTACAAGTAACTTAAGGCGCACAATCACATTAAAAGTCGTTTGCTTACCCGATTTAGATTCAGGTCTCCAGTGGTGAGGAGACAAGGCGTCCACAATTAAATCAGACAGTGTAGTGGTTTGCTCGCTTGAGTCTTCCGAGCGATGCCTGTCATCATTAATAATCATAAACTTATTCAAACAACTTGCAAATTAGGATTCACAATTGCAATAGATGGTTACCGGCGGGTTTGTTGTATTGATTTATTGTTCTGGCTTAATGTCCATACATATTCCACCAACTGGATTACTGAAGGGCATGGAACATTGTCTTCAAATTCCTCAACAACGTACCAAGGTCCTATCGCCTAACTCATTAGATATTCAGTTAGTGATCCCCATTGATACAGAATTATCATTCGTTATGCGATCAAAAATCACTTTTCTTACCTTGTGAACGTCGAATTCTTTTTCTGTGTCCAACACCCAATCTGCTACGTTCATTGACCTTAATTGTTCTACAATTTCAGGTCGTCTTTTCTTATTATTACCAAAAGACACAGTTTGTTCATTTGTATGCTCCCAATGGACGTCTGCCGACTCAGATGTTATGTTCATCTGGTAATTGTTACCTAATAATCGTCCATCGTGGCTATTAGAACATAGTCTTGGCATTTTGATCCAAGGTTCTTCGTTATTATCCTGCCCATTGAACTTGCGTGTTTCACTCATAGTATTAATTGCCAAGGGTGTTCTCGACTCATCCAGGCTTATGAAAGAAAGCAGCTGCTCGTCGTGTTGCGTGCGAATGTTTTTTCTCGTGCTCTAACGAACTATCTTTTCCTTCAACCACGTTCTTGAGTTCTTGGAATTGTCTTGTTAACTGATCGAACTGATCGAACATATGCTTACAATTCTCCTGTAGCTGTTTCATTTCTTGTTTCAAGAGATTTACAGATCGCGAATCGCGTTCTTGGGTATTTAACTCATATGCGTTTGCTCTACGAATATTTCTATCAGCGGATACAGAAGTTTGGAAGGATTTAAATTGATAACAGCACCCAGCGCACTCAATACTCTGTTTTTGTGTCTGTTCCAAATCTGCGGAATAGCTTCGCCTGATGACTCTTCTGCTATCCCTTGAATAGCTTGCAGATAGAGGAGTCAGTTGTGAGTGCATCTTGGATGATGCATCAAACGTCTGCGATAAAAATATTTTTTTAGAATAATGCTCCCTATAATGTTTATGCAGTTTATAACTTTTTGCCCAGGTAACTGGTGCATAAATGAGGATTCATGATGTCACGCTCTCCGTCTGTCTGTCTGACTGTGCGCGATTTATCTAATTGTCGGTTGTCAGTTATCTGGAGTAACAGATAAAGGTATTTTAAGAGTGAGAGGAGAATGCAAAAATTAGGTTGGTAGTGTGATTCGAACCCACGTCCTCTGATTACCGGTCAGAAGCTCTTCCACTGAGCTACCCCGGCCCGCTATTGACATCCCTTCACTCATACTCCTACTGTTTGCCATGGTTCATTATCTCTTGCATTGGAATTGATTGAAATATGTTAAATAGCTCTAAAGGATATATACGGGCTATCAACCTTGCCCATGTTACACTGGACATAAAGCGGCTGCTTGGTGTAGGTTTTAAGAGTAATTAATTTACAAGCCTTACGTTGAGGATTCCTAACTTCTTCGCATTTAATCCGAGGTCAAGCGCCGTTTTGAATTTCTCAAACCCCTCATCATCCCACTTTTTGGATATGTCGACGTACAAAGTTCTTGCAGCGTCATGGCTTGACACGGTAGGATTCACCTGTTGAAAATGTCCAAAATTGCAATCGTTATGAAACCGAATGTTTGCAAGCTTAGCTTTATATCTCTTACAAGTTTATCTTGGATTAATGGGGTAATCATTTCTGAATTCACCACGGTGCACTCCAACAGAACTTGCAGGTTCTCCTGGAATGTGTCTCTCCAACGTCTTTCCATTTTGTTTAACTTCAGTGTACTAAAACTAAACTACAATAATTAACTAAACAAATATCTCACGTTCTAAAATAGACAAATTTTGAAGTAAGCTTTTGTGGAAAGGTTGCAAGTGACTGTGATGACGAGTCTCTCAATTCCACACACACACAACTGAAAGCCATCAGATTCATATACATTAATGTATTAAGTTATATACTTGAATGTTAACATTATCACAAGGCTTATCTGCCTTTCACCTTGCAGTAGTTCATTTAATTTGTCCGTATTCTCGACGTTAACATATTCAGTAGGGAGAACCAAATTCTTCATCTCAGTCGCCCTACAGTGTGAATAGGTATCAGCATAAGCTGGAATTTTCGCAGTATGAGCTCTTTTGGGAACGTACCTTCTTCAAACAGATACCTAGCTATGTTGTCTCAAATTACTACTACTGCATATATAGTAATGCACTCGTTGCTACAAAACCAGTAACATTCATCAATGAACTTACAATCTATTTATTTGTGCTCTTGAACAACTTATTACATTAAAAGCAAACACAAACACAGCACTCGTATGCATAGTTATATTGTAGTGCGTCTTAACATGGAACAGCAGACAAGCTGATAAGAGATAAGTGATAAGAATATCCAGTTAGTTTCTTGTTAAGTTGATGCTCACGAGGTCTTAATCGTCTCGTCATTTATGTGGGTCCTCATAGGAAGAGTGAGGAATATGACTATGTGGAAGTGGAATTGATAAATCGGGAACACAATTTATTAAGAGTATCGGTCAGATATGCGGTTCATGTAGGCTAGCAATCTATCAATTAATATTTGATCCCAATTAATACTTCTAGCACAAATATCTGCATTCAACATTATCATTATGCTCGATGAGAATCTTTCGATGTTTCACTTAGTGTTTGTGAGAGACAGTGCCAATTGGATCTTCTTTCTCTGAGCAGAATTAAAAGATAGAATATTTAGAGTTCCTGTTGGTTTTTTGAGAATTCGTTATCTGTACTTAACACAGCTTGTCTCGTCCCAATGTTAGTTTATCCATACGAAAAGGACAATATATTTCCTCCATCAGTGGCATATTTTCTACACTCTGAAAGTTAAGACCGCATATCATTACACACTAGAACAAATTTGACCCAAATCTTTATGTATTCCAGTTGACATGCAATGTTAATGACAATCAAATGCATATTCCCTACACTAGTTATGTCTTATCTTATTATTTAAAATGATGTGCATCATAAGTACCTTAGTTTCATGATTTCGGTAAGGAGCAAAATGCTAATATTTTATGCATTTCCGCATGCATAGAAATGTAGTTAAGGGTGACCGATAAGGTAGGAGTGGATTCATAGACAAACAATCTGAGCAAATAAAATGCTACAGATGCAAATCAATTGTTAGGTAAATAAAGCTGATACGTGAGCCAGTCTTAACTCTTTAGAAAGGTTCCTGCAGAGGAATGTGTTTATTAATAAATGTAGTGTTGTTGTTGTTCTTACTCGTCTCACTTCACATTTCCAGTAGCAAATGAAGCAAACAACAACAGCAACAATGAAAGTAGATTTCACGTTTCTAATAATTTATTACCGTGCTGACCTTTCTTGCAATGAATATGATTGCATGTCGCTGTTAAACTGATTGTCATAAATAATTATGTTGATTCATCACAAGTAGATCATCAGCCACTAAAAAATCTCAACACACATGAATTATATTAATTTTTAACATTGATTCTAAACTTCGCTAGCCTAAATATAATTTCATCGTTCAAAAATTTACTGCATTTATCTAAACAGCTTCTTAATATTGAATAAACAATTCGACATTTAATCCATGCAGAAATATAATAATATGCTATTTAAATTATTTGGACTCCTAATATACACCGCTCGTTTATTTATAATTTCTTCATTTTGGGAATAGACAAACGAATCTCGGTTCACAATCGTGTTTGCATCTACTTAAATTATTCATAATCGAGCGCAATAAATCTCTTGAACTCACCACCTTAGGACGAACTGTTTCTTATATTTTTATCTGTAAGAATAATAGATCACTGTTGCATCATCGCCCATTAAAAATGGTTTGTTAGCATTTCTCATGAATTTCGACGTACATGAATTATTTTAGTTTTTAAAATCGATTCTACACTTGGCTAGCCTGAATAAAACTACACTATTGAAATATTTACTACAGCAAACTGCAATGCGTTCTCAATTTTAAATAATAGGTTCACCAAGCAACCTCTTTATGCCCAGGTAACTGAGACACAAATAGTCACAACGACACGAATTTTCGGACCTTTAAGCCCCATTTTAGCACTCTGCTGCAACGATATTGAACTTGTATAGGAATACCAAAGTTGCTTAAAATTACTATTTCTTGCGACTATGAAAAAAGTGGAGAGAGGTCAGGCTTAGTTTAGCCTCTGCTGTTGTTAGTTTTTGTTGTTTTGGCACATTATGATTACCCTCAAGGGGACACATAATACTCTGATTGATACCAAATTGTGCGCGAGAGGTCCGATACGCTTGCGCCACATCCCTACAAAATTTGGTGATAACCGGTAAGGTGGGTCTTGAGATAAATCGGGATCACACAGACGGACAGACGGATAGCGTGACATCCCGTATACTCGTACATGCACCAGTTACCTGGGCAAAAAAGTGGGACACTAATTCCATGCAGAAGCTATTAAACTTGATTCGGCTAAATTCAATGTCTTGATTTTGGTAATAAACAAGCAAGTCTCGGTTCACAGCCGTATTAACGTCTACTTGAAATAAGTTTTATAATCACAAGAATGTTAAGTGGTGGCACGATATGATTCTAGGTTGACCTCTAGCAATCAATACGTCAGGCAGAAATATTACCTATTTTTGTCATTAACGATAATACTAATACATAACATATATTCTCTAACATGAGTTCAACCATCACATAGGTAATTTATTCGGATTAAAAGGAGATAAAGAGGAAAAGGTCTTAAGTTCCGCAGAGTTTTAGAATAAAGGGAGGGGGATTCGCGGCTTAGTAAGAGTAAAGGGGTTTATAAAAGGAACACTTCGTCGAGGGTGCGGCCTGCAGAAAGGGTCCCCAGGACCGCCGCAGAGTTTCCTTGCTGCACGGCGATGCCGAGGCGCTGGAGGAAAAAGCAGGTCGCGCGCCTGTCCTTCGTCTACTCAGCGATTTTCCCGCCGATCTCCTTAAGGAGAGAGAGGCCTTCCCGACCAACCTAACCAAATTTTTGTATAGGCAGACTAGTGTGAGCATACCATGCATGCGAAAGGGATGGTGGCATCGAGATTACCACATGAGGAGACTCAGTCTTGGCTAGATGATCTCTGGCACGTGATTCCTTGAATAAGGAGACATTGTCGTTTCCAGTCGCAGAGACATGTGTGAACAAGTCAGTAGGCATAATGGGCAGGGATTTGGTAGTCCGATGTTGGGAACGATGTTTCCTGGAATGCACAAAATAAACTGTACAATCAAGCCAGAAGTTAAAAGACAAATACTTATTAATTGTCAATGCCACTGACCTTCTTTTTCTCGAACACAATCCAAATCATCAATGTTACATATTTTTTGTCCTTCGGAGTCTGCAAGAACAATTGGATTGCGCATTGTAATGAAGACAATTAGCTAACAATGGATATATTAAAACTGTATTATGGATAAAAACATGCAACTTACTTGGAAAGCAGAGTAGCACACAGCGACGTGTTTCCAAGATTAACTCCGCAACACATTCCCTGCGGCAATTTTGCTGGTTGTAATGTTGTAGTGTTTAAGGTTCTTCTCATTTTCCATGCGGAAATGTATTTTGCAAAATGCCCCATTTAAAATATTTAGTCATACCGGCTCAAAAGTACAAACATCCTCGTCTGCTAAAGTCAACTCAGGAAATATTCTAACAAAAACCTTATGATTCGGAGGAATTATGATATTGTCCCTCTCCACATCCACGTCCACTCCCGGCACTGAAATGGAAAGACGCAAATACAAAATTTGATTTGCTTTAGACAATTCAAACCCATTAATGTTGCATGGATAATTAATGTTCAGAACAATACGCGTGTCCCTGAGCTATCAAACTGAGGGCAAGCAAAGTCTTGATCATCCATTTCAACAACGGACGACAATCCTCAAGACCAACCTCGATCTGTCTTCCCCAGTGGGCCTCCACTCTTGTTGTAATTCGTGTCGCGGATATCACGGAGGTGCTTGTGAAGCGTTCCATCGTTCCATTAATTCTTCCGCTTTGCACCATCACTCTTGATCTACAACACTTTTAAGGACTTTCTGCTAGGTAAAATCATCATTTGAAGTTCACGTAGTAAATTATTTAAGTACAGGTGTTTCTTTGTGGAACTTGTCTGTATTGTAAACCATTATTATCGCTACTCCGATAGCAGTAGCCCCATTATTTAAAATAATTAAACATTTCGTAAATTTTATTATCATTAATCTAATGTTAACTATTTAAATATTATACTGAAGACTGTCATAATGTTATATTTGTTTTTAACAGAAACAACCCAATTCCTGGCAAGATAATGGGGTCTCGAATACAATGCTTTGCATCAGTAATCGGAAGCATTGTCGTTGTGATGGGCTTTATTAGGGAAGCTGAAATGACAAAAAGTCAGTGTTTGTGTCCAAAGGAATGGCCTTTTCCGGAGTACAAGATGTTAGATTTTCAAGAATATTGTGGAAAAGAACTTATGCACATGACGCCAAATACTACTTGCGTACCTGAAACGATTTACGGATGCATGATTAATGAGACTGAGGCCGATCCTGGCAATAACTGTTGGCACCAAGATGGAAGTAATACGCACACAAAATTTTGTGCCCCAAATTCTTTGGAAGAATGTAAGCCTTTGGCTGCAGAAATGTTCGGCGAACGTAAAATAACAAAATGTCTGAGAAATCGTGTTTGCTATCCAAAAGAAATGGCAGAGAAAAAAATGACTGCCATGTACGGAAAAGTATTGTAAGTAATTTTAGTTTTAACTCCAAGTAACTAGTGATAGTTGTAACGAATGTAGTAAAAATAATAAATACAAACGTTACATGCACGACTTCCCCCATTTGGTTTGATAATCTCATTCTGTCCAGGCAGTTTGCTTTCATCGAAGCACGCGGCAATAGAATGCGATTTATTCGGGTTCCACTTGTCTCTCTCTCAATGCTTTTTTATTAGAAGCTTCCATAATCTCTTCGCTTTCTTTCTTCCTTTGCCAATTTCAGACGAAAGTCGACTGCAACAGCTTTAAGTTGCGTCAATTATTGTTGGTGAAGGACCTGAATATTTAAAACACTATTAAACACCATCAAATAAAGCAAACTCATTTATGTATGTAACAGAGAATTGTTTGTTTTCTTAACATATCTAACTTAACCATATGCCAACAGTTTATCCCATTCGAAACTCATAAGTTTTACTCTTATTGTAAAGTGCAGTTCAGGATTTGTTCAGTTTAATATTGGAGAGTTTTCACAGTTAGTTGCAACTGAGTTATGCTTACTGTTGTGTATGATATGACTACATAAGCACACTGTTGGTTTGCATAAGAAACAATCCTTCACTGTTTACCCGTAGCATAAATGTTCCATCAAGTCCAAATACAAAAACTCAATATTTTTATTTATTCTAGACTAAACCAAAGGAGAGTATAACACCGCATGTAGTAAGTCTTAATCACTTAGCACGATCACCTCATGAATTAAAAGACAAGCACATTCGACGTAACCTGCAAACAACCACCCATTCCCATATATATAAGAGTAGAGAATTGCTTGGAAATGCAATCAAAGTTAACTTTAATTGCACATCACTGCCCAGCTATTCACCTTCTTCCCATTGGTTGTGTATGATTAAAAGGTTGAATGTTTGTCTCAATTTATGTTCAATATCTAAGAAACAAAATCCGCAAAACTGATCTGCTAAATGCTCTAATAGAATTCGTTTAAAATGTATTGTTGCCAGTTTTGTTAACAATTAGTCACAATAAAATTACTAATGATGGTAATATGACCTTTCAAATTGATGTCACTCGTATATGGGATGTAGTTAGGTGTATTACGATTCATGGGTCATTGGTTCCCAACTGTATTACCCTCATTTCAATCCCCATGACTCTAATGCTCCCTGCGTGCCCACCTAGTTGTCTTTCAACATTTAACTGTGCAGTTGCATTTACATCTGCACAGATGTAATTGCAATTATTCCATTAAATCTTCTTATTCTCTCCAAACTGTATCATTATATTTATTATCTTCAATGAACAAGGATTGTTAGTCGGTGTTATTCAAAATCGAAATGTGTGTGTGCAATCTGTGTCACGCCTACTCCGCAGAGACATTAGTTGTCCTCCAATATGCATGAGATGCTGGTTTTTTAATAAAATATCAACATTATCACAAGGCTTCTATGCCTTTCACCTTGCAGTACTTAATATATTTTGTCAGTATTCTTTAAGTTAACATATACAGTAGGGAGAACCAGATTATTTATGTCAGTCACCCTACAGTGTAGATGGGTACCATCTTCAGATGAAATTTGCATTGTGTGAGCTCTTGTGGGCACTTATCTTCTACACACAGATTCCTAGCTATGTTGTCTCAAACTATACTAATACATAACAAGTCATGCGCTCGTTGGCTGGAATGGGACTATGGGGAAGTGGAATTAATAAATAAAATGCACAATTTATAAAGAGTATTGGTCATATAGTTGGTTTAATATAGACCTGCAAGCTATCAATTAATATTTGATCGCAAAGAATAATTCTAGCACATGTTTGTATATACAACATTATCATCATGCTTCATTAGAACCTTTCTATATTTCCCTTAATGTCTGTGGGAGACAGAGCCGCGAACAATTATCTACATTTTATATATTTTAATTATCTACAAGAAAATGTTGCTAGAATTAACAATATTAATGTGGGTTGTGAACAGAAGTAAATTTCTCTGACAGAGCAGAATTAAGCGCTGAAATGTTTAGAGTTCTAGTTGTTTTTTTAAGTTCCATTATCTGTAATTAACATCTTATCTTATTAACAGCTTATCTCGTCCCAATGTTAGTTTCCCATACAAAATGGACTATACCTCCAAAAGTAGAGTATTTCATATATTCCGGTAGTTAAGACCACTATATGAAAATATGCCATTAGTGGAGGAAGTATTATAAACGAAAAGTATGCTTTCTAGTGACAAAATAAATATAATCTTACAGAATAGAACAAATTTGACAGAAATCATTTTATATTTCCGTTGAAATGCAGTGTTAATGACAATCAAACGAATACTCCCTACTCCAGTTATCTTCTGTCTTATCTTATTATTAAAAATGATTTGCATCTAAGGTCCATCAGTTCCATGTTTTCTTTAGGAAGCAAAATGCTAATATTTTATTCATTTCCGCACGCTTAGAAACTTACACGCATGACTATTATAGTGTACAACGCGAGGATTTTTGTAATTCCGAATAAAATATTGGTTTTCTACTTGACAAAACACTTAATGAAAAATTGGGTGCCAGAAAAATTTTTACAACGAGAAAATCAGGTTAAACCAAATTTTCGGGTTGGTCATAACGATAAATTTCTAATAGTAACTGCCGTAAGCGGGAGAGGCGAGACCAGAAAGGAGAGTGAGAGGAGAGTGAAAAGTGAGCGCCGATCCCGCTCCATGTAAAAAACCGGAAATCCTTATGGAGCTTAACATTGGAGATTACAGTTTTTTTATGGGAGCTTAGCATTGCGCGATCACCTTTTTCTCACTCATTTCCAGCTCTACCTCCGATTCCTTCCGCAAGGAAATTTTTCTGGTACAAATTTTTCCTTAAACACTGTTATTAAGACATGGCAGAAGATGTTCTTGTTGACAGAAAAAATCTCGTCGTTTTACAGATGAATATTTTCCCTCGTTAGTTGAGACTAACCGTTAATGTAGGATTAGATTAAAACACAGACAATCTAAAAAACTAATATGATGCTCCGGATGTTAATCATTTTTTGGGTTAATGAAGTTAACACAAGATCCTATTTAACCGTTGATAAAAGTTCCTGTACACAGCAATTTGTGTATAAACAATTGTAGTGCAAAATGGTGTTCCTATTCATCTCACTTTACATTTCCAGCAGCAAATTGAGCAAACAACAATAGCAATAATGAAAGTAGATTTTTCTATTAATTTATTACTATGCTTAATTTTCTTGCAATGTACATGATGTCATGTTGTTGCTTAACTGTTTCTCATCCCAATTTCTGATGATTCATCACACGTAGATCATCAGTCACTAAAATTATCTCAACATGCATGAATTATTTTCATTTTTAATTATTTAATTTTTAAATATTAATTATGAACTTTGCTGGCCCGAATATAATAAGATCGTTCAAATATTTAGTACATTCAGCTAAAATGGTTTCTTAATACTAAATAATTAATTCGACATAAAATCCAGGGAGAATTATACGCCATTAAAATTATATGGACTCCGAGTGTACATCGCTCGCTTATATACAATTTCTTAATTTTGGTACTAGACAAGCAAATCTCGGTTCACAATCGTATTAGCATCTACTTCAAGTATTTATAATCGAGCAAAATTAATCTCTAGAACTCATTGTCAGTACGTTCGGACGAACTATTTGTTATGTTTGTGTTGGTAAAAACAATAGATCACACTTTATCATCGCCAACTAAAAATGGTTTGTTAGCATAACTCACAAATCTCAACGTACTTGAATTGTTTTAATTTCTCACATCGATTCTAAACTTACTATGTCTAATATTTCTAATATTTACTACAATAAGCTGCTAAGCGTTCTCAATATTTAAAAAAACGTTGGAAATCCATGCAGTAATTAAAGCTATTAAAATTAATTCGGACATAAATGCATTTTTCTAATGTTGGCAATAGGTTAGCACATCTTGGTTTACAACCGTGTTTATGTCTACAGGAATTAAATTTACTGATCAAAAGAATATTTATCGGTGGCACGTTGTGATTTTAGGTTGGTCTGTGGCAATAAATACGCTATGAAGAAATATTTGTCCTATTCTTGCCTTAATAATAAATAATAAATATTCTCTGGCATGAGTTCAACTTACTTTGTAGCAGACTGATATGATCCAACTACGCATGTGAAGGGGATGGTGGCATCGAGATTACCACATGAGACGACTCAGGCTTGGCTAGAAACACGTCGAAATTCCTGGCCGGTATAAGTTCATCGTTATTTTGAACCGAATCAGTTTGTTCTGTGTCATCAGCTTGCTTAGCAGCAACCCTGAGTTCTTTAGCCGGATGAACCTGCAGTCTTCTTCGGAGTCCAAAGGTCCGGATGTTGAGTTTCCGACACACCACCGGGCATCTGAAACAATATGCTCGAAGGAGAAGCACCGTAGCAATTACACCAGGCAAAAAAGCCATGGAGCCACAGAGAATTCTCACATAGCCCATCAGGGACATATCATTTGATGTCTCATAAATTGATCCTGCCTCACCTACAACCAATCATCAGTTGTAACTCCACATTTACATATTCACAAGGAATTCCAAGAAATGCACGACTTACTGTAGAGTTCATATTTACTGTGCCGTAATTTTCTGACTTTAGCAGTCACACTTTTTGGTGCGTAAAACGTGTGCACCAAAGATGTTGTCTTGTTAATGCTGAATCCAATGACAAAAAAATTGTAATTAAAAAAAACAAAAACGCCCTACTTATTTTATTTTAAGCAAAAATAAATTACCTCTTGATCATCTCTGGCATGTGATTCCTTGAATAAGGAGACATTGTCGTTTCCAGTCGTAAGGACATATGAGAACAAGTCGGTAGGCATGTTGGGCACGCATTTAGTAGTCCGATATCGCGAACGATGTTTCCTGGAATACAAGGAACTCCCTTTGCAATCAAATCAAAAGTTTAAAGTAAGAAACATAATGATTGTCAATGCCACTGACCTTCTTCTTCTCGAACACAATCCAAATCATCAATGTTACATATTTCTTGTCCTTCCGAGTCTGCAAGAACAATTGGATTGCGCATTGTAATGAAGACAATTAGCTATCAATAATTATATTAAAATGTTTTATGGATAAAAACATGCAACTCACTTGGAAAGGAGAGTAGCACACAGCCGCATGTTTCCAGGATTAACTCAGCAACACATTCCCTCTGGCAATTTTGCTGGTTGTACATGTTGTAGTGGGTCAGCTCCTTCTCGTTTTCCATGTAGCATCCTCTCACTTCCTGCAAAGTGTGCAAGGAAATGTAATTTGCAAAATGCCCCATTTAAAATATTTAGTCATACCGGTGCAATAGTTCGAAGATCTTCGTCTGCCAAAGTCAACTCAGGAAATATTCTTACAAATACTTCATGATTCGGGGGGATTATAATATTCTCCCTTTCCACATCCACATCCACTCCCGGCACTGAAATTGAAATCTGCAAATACGAAAACATGATTTATTTGCTATAGACACTTAAATTACAATAATTTCAAATGCATAATTAATTAGGAGAACAATACGCGTGTCCCTGAGCTATCAAACTGAGGGCAAGCAGAGTCTTGATCATCCATTATAACAACGAACGACGATCCCCAAGGCCAACCTCCATCCGCCTGCCTCAGTGGGCCTGCACTCTTGTTGTAATTCGTGTCGTGGATATCACGTAGGTGTTTGTGAAGCGTCCAATCTTTCCATTTATTCTCCCTCTTTCCATCATCACTCCTGGACCACAACGCTTTTAGGGATTTGTTGCTGGGTAAGATAATAGTAATAAGCGCAAATATTAAATTAATGGCATTGTACATTCAAAAATTCATGCTGGAAACACATACTTCTTGTATAATTGAGAGTCAGGCAGATTGTTAAAGGAACAACAAGCGCCTGTTGTTTCAAAAGTAGAAGTAAAGTCGTCACAAGTTTCAGATCTTTTCATGTTCCAGGAACAGAATTTCAGCATGTCTGCACAGCTATGAGAAGCCTGACAAAAGCAAATTGGTGAATGCATATTCAGCACTTTTGCATATGTTCACATACATATGTTGTATATTATTTATTTTGGCAGTTGTCATTACTTTCTTCAGAAATGGAATAACATGTTTCGTGAGCAGGTCCTTGTCATCGTTGTCCTTCAACCGATGTTCAGCTAAGTTATCGTCAGATGTTATTTTTGTCAGAGGATTGAAATGTCCTAGACCATGACGAGAACTCTGAAGGGTTTTTGTTTCGCAGGCATTTTTCATGAAGTACAGTTGCTTGGAAATAAGCTCTAAAGCAACCTTCGAGTTAATCTCTTCCTGTAATCTCAAGTACTCCCTGCAGAAAATATTTTTTTCTCGTTTTAAAAATCATTTAATTTATTTTCCTTGCCATGTAAAAATGGTTGATTGCTTACGCTCCAGCTTCTTTTAATGAAGACTTTTTGAATGATTCAGAAGGACACACAGTAATTGTTGGGGCAGCTAGATTTTCACTCCCAATTTCTTTTGTTTCGAATGCGTAAAGTACAGGTGTTTCTTTGTGAAACTTGTTAGTATTGTAAACCATTGTGGTTGCTACTCCGATAGCAGTTACAAAAACAAGTAGCCACATTATTCTAAATAATTATATATTTCGTATTATTAATTTAACGTTAACGATTTAATTTTTTTTGCTGAAGATCAACTAGATATGCTCTTGTTTCCACAGATATACACCAAATCCTGTTCAGATAATGAGGTCTCGACTACTATACTACGCAGCAGTAATCGCATGCATTGCTGTTACGATGGGCTTAAAAGCAGGAGCTGAACTAATGCAAAACTCCAGTTTGTGTTTGTGTCCGAAACAATTGCCATTTCCAGAGTACAAGTTGTCCTCTAAAAGTGGTCAACAATATTGTGGAAAAGAACTTATGCATATGATGCCAAATACTACTTGCGTACGCGAAACAATGTACGCATGCAGAACTAATCAGACTGTCGCGGATCCCGGATATAACTGTTGGCAAAAGTTTCCTAAAGGTGCAAAGCTTACGAGTATTTGTTGTCCTAACTCCTTAAATGACTGTAAACCTTTCGAAGAGGAACAAGTAATAGCGCTTTGTTTAAGAAATCGTGTTTGCAATCCAATAAAAATGGCAGAGGAAAAAATGAAAGCCATGTACGGGAAAGTATTGTAACTAATATGAATATATGTACGTTTAACTAATCATAGTTATTACGAATGTAGTGAGCAGAATAAATGCAAACGTTACCTGTAAAGAATCCCCCGATTAGGTTTGATGGTCTCCTTCAGCCCAGCCAATTTGCTTTCATCGATGCAGGCAGCAAGTGGATGAGATTTATTCGGGTTCCACTTGTCCCACTCTCGCTTCTTTTTGATAAGAAGCTTCCAAAATCTCTTTGCTTTCTTTCTTCCTTTGCCAATTTTAGACGAAAGTCGACTGCAACAGCTGTTAGTTTCGGTATCATTTTTTTGTGAAGGAGCTGTCACCTTTATTCTCTCCAGTCGTATGGATTGATGCGGGGTAGATTTATTTTGTTCTTCTCCATAAATCTTTTTCAGCAACTCACGTCGTCCAGGAGTTTGTTGAACAGTGGAAGATGTCGATGGGTAAGCCCATCTGCAGTTGGAATTCCGCCCTCCATCGGAATATTCAGTGACTTCTATGGGCTGTCCTTCAAAACCACCACTCCGTGTTTGTTGTTTTGAAGGGACTTGTCCAACTTTCGAAGGACCCTGAGACCCACTGGGGCCCTGGCCTTTCTTCATAACGAACAAAGGGTGTGTTCTGGTCATGGTTTGATGAGAGTCTCCAGAGAACTGGTGTTTTGCTTGTACGATGTGTGCAATATACCCAGCAAGCAAGTGTGTTAATGTTTTGCATGGAGATTCTCGTCATGAATTTATAAATTAAGTTCTTTATTTACATGGGACAATTTGTAATACTTTACGCTCAGGTGCACTTGCTTACTTATATGAGTAATACTTTTGCGATACCAAACCTGCCTATCATGTTAAAGTGCATTTATTCTTTCCCTTGCTTAATCCAAGCCCCGTTCCTTGATATCAGTAATTAATTCACAAGACGTAATCGGTGGTTTCTTTATTTACATTATCATCGATATTTTTTTGGCCAACCCGACTCGTTCTACTTTGCTTCTCGTGGCATTGTGTAAACTGTAGACGGATAACTCTTGAATGTACAGCACAATGCATTGTACCAAATATTAGAATAGATGCATGACTAAAGATGGTTTGCCATCTCAAACAGCTACTTTAATCTGCATCTTATATTACAGTAATCACGGAATCTCATTTACCATATATCATTAAACAAACGAGTTCACAGAGCATTAAAATAAATTCCATCTATAAAAAATTGCCGAGACTTGGGTATCCTGAATATTCACATAAAACTATGTACACTAATGGTCGACTATTTAGACGGGATTTATTGACGATTAATTTTAAATTCTATGAATGATAATAAATTAGTTTTGATGCGTTCAATTAATGAAGAATCTCTTTATGTATCATGAGTCACATGTTCAAAGTCATATGAGTCAAAAACTTTCCCTCAATACAATAATAATTTTTAAGGGAGAATTATGGGGTTCCTTATAGTGTTTAATCCATTTTACTTTAACCTTATATTAATCTCAAGGTGTAATTCAGAAATGCTTAATGTGCAGTCCACTAGTAGTATTAACAATCACATTGACGATTCCTAACAACTACTTGCAACATATCATGTTCTTATTATTTCACAGCATACCTGTAGAATAAGTATCCTCTCAATTGCTTTCTCTAATCTAACACTTAATGTCTGCATTCATTCATGAGTTGGTTAAATGAAGAGTATGGTGCTGTATGCTTACTATGTCTGCAACACGAGCAGTATCAATGGATAAACTTGCTCACTGTATTAAACGACACGCACGCACACCGTCATCTGTAAACAATAATCGTTTTCTCTCATACCTAAATAGCCGTGTGGACTTTCTCTGACTACAAAATCCTCTTGAAAACTCAACCACGTTAAATAGTACATCACTTGTTGTTGGAAAGTGCAGTTCAGGGCTTATTATTGAAAAGATCTGCAAAGCCATAATACCTTAAGGATGAAACACACAATGAGTATCAGTTAAGATATGCTTACTGTTTACTTCACAAAACTAGGTCGGCGTATGTGTATCATATACTTGATTACCTATAGCAACCACACTGTTGCTTAAGTAAAAAACCTATCCTTCACTGCATACCCGTAACAAGAGAGTTCTAAGTGCAAGAGGCAATAATCAATCACTCAAAAGTTTTATTTATTCATGACTTAACCGAAGGAGAGTATGGTTTTGGTCTGTAACACAAGCAGAATCGTTGGATAACCTTGCCTACTGGTAATGAATTTTGCGCCACGCACACACACCGTCATATGCAAATCATGCAAATCTTTGTCTCTTATACATACATGTTCCTGTGGACTTTCTCTGATATTGAGATCCTCTTGTAAATGATAACCAAGTTCAATGGTAAATCACTGCCTAGCTCTTTACCGTATATTTATTTTTTCCCTTATATTCCAATATGACTGAAATTGAAGTTTGGACATTCGTCTCAATACACACTGAGGCAATTCAGCGTCCAGATTGGAAGTTTAATGTGTCAAGTTCATTTAATTAAAGGACATTAAATTCGGTCTCTTTATTTACATAACCATCGATATTTATTTGGCAAGTCTCAACTCGTTCCACTTTTCGTTTCGTGGCATTGTGTAGACTTTAGACCAGCACGAATAGTGACTCATGAAAGTACAGAACAACACAGTGAACGAAATATTAATATAAAATATCTGCATCGCCTTAGTTTATTCGTCATCTCAAACAGATAATGAAATACTCATCTTATGTTACAATGCTGACGGATTCTCATTCATCTTATCTTGCTGAAAAAAAGTGTTCACGAGCATGAAAATAATGTGTGTTAATTAATAATAATAAAATGATGTTTGGTGATAAAGCCAAATCTCAATCTATTAATGTAGCACACTTAACATGTGCAAATTCATAAGGAGTAAAAACCTCTCAATATTGTAGTGACTTTTAAGTTTAAATTTTGGGCATTAAACTCCTCATTATTATTATCAAATAAAGCTTGTCCATGTTACTGTATGCCTATTGTTAGTTTAATCTCATAATTAGTTGTTATTGACACAGGCTTAATGTGCATTACACTTGTGGAGTTTTATATCATATTCATCACAACCTACCAACTATTTTTGCTTGCAATGTATCTCAATACTTCACTGCATACCTGTAGCACTAGTATCTTATCATGTGCTTTCTCAAATCTAACACTCTTTATTTTCATTCATTCATGAGTTGGTTAAATGAAGAGTAAAGTACTGTATGCGTCATTTGTCTGTAATACGAGTAGTATCGTTAGATAAACTTGCCTACTGAAATACACGACACGCACACACACACACCTTCATCTGCAAACAATATTGTTTCTCTCTCTGACTTGAATGCCAATGTGGACTTTCTCTGAATACAATCCTCTTCGAATTTTAACCTCTTTCAATGATGAATCACTGACTAGCTGTTCGAGTTACATTTTCTTTAACCTTAAATTACAATCGGACTAAAATAGAAGTTTGAAATATCGTCTCAATCCACTCTAGGAAATCAAGCGTTCAGATTGGAAAACACTACTTGGAATTTTAAAGTAGCTTCGGTCAATGTTGTTGACTTTGAACCATGAGAGACTTAAAACATTATAAATCAATCTTGTAGATCGACTTCCACCTTTATTATTCAGTTTTAAATGTCAAATAAAGCCTTCTGTAAAAGAACACTACTCAACTACTCACTTCATGCATATTTTATGACACTACAGAAACTTTCAGTGACTGAGGTTGTTGGAGATATAAGTTATCTCCCCAACAACCTCAGTCACTGAAAGTTTCTGTAGTGTCATAAAATATGCATGAAGTGAGTAGTACGGATGTTAAGTCATTCTTTTTCTCCGGAAGTTCCTCCTCGACTTATATCATATAAGTCGAAGAGGAACTTCCGGAGAATGACTTAACATCCGTCAAAACCGACTTCAAACATGACGACATATTTTCAACTGTTGATTTTTTTACAATCACTCAGTTTAAGCGAGGTTATTTAGCTAAACTATTGAAATTCAATGACATTTTTAATCTACCAACAAGACTTCTTGGAATATAAATATTTACAACAATAATAAACACTGTCAAACAAAACAAATTCATTTATTTTTGTGTATGTAAAAGGGAATTGGTTTTTCTTAACATATAAAAAAGTATCCAATGCCAACTCGTTTCCCATTCGAAACTCATACTTTTACATTTATTAAAATGTGCAGTTCAGGATTTGTTCAGTTTATAATTGGAAAGTTCTTCATACCCTTCCGTTCCTCCACATTCCTTTATTTACCTTCCGTTCCCTTACCTTCCATTCCGCAAACGTACATTTAGGGTCAACCTCACAACTAGCTGCAGTTGAGATATGGTTACTGTTAACCATACAAAACTTGTGTATAACAGTCATGATTGCCTGAGCACATTGTTGGTTTGCATAAGAAACAACCCTTCACTGCTGTCCCGTAGCAAAAGTGTTCTATCAAGTTCAAATACAATAATCAATATTTGTATTTATTCTATCCTAAACCAAGGGAAAGTATAACACCGCATGTAGTAAGTCTTAATCACGTAGCACGATCACTTCATGAATTAAAATACAAGCACATTCATCGTCACCTGCAAACAACCATCCATTCCCATATATATAAGATTAGAGAATTCCTTGCACATTCAACCAAAGCTTACCTTAACTGTGTATCACTGCCTACCTGTTCGCCTTCTTCCCTTTCATTGTGAATCTATGTATGATTAAAAGGTGAAATGTTTGAATGAATCCATGTTAGGCAAACAAGAACAAAATCCAAAAAAGTCTGATCTGCTAAAATCTCTAATATAATTCGTTAGGAATGTATTGATTCGCGGTTTATGGACACCTTATCACAGTAAAATCACTAATGATGGTTCTGCGGCCTCACAAATTAATGTCACTCATAAATGTGATTTAGTTCAATTGTATTACAATCATGCCAATCCCTATGACTCTAATGATCCCTGCCTGCTCACCTACCTGCCTTTCAATAATTAACTTGAGATGTAATTGCAATTATTCCATTAAATCTTCTAATTCTCTCCAAATCGTATGTTATTAATATTCATCATCAGTGAACAGGCAATGCTCGACAAATTATCGATCTTTAAAATCGGAAACGCGTTTTGCTGCATTTCGTTGTCTAGAGTGATGGTCAAGTGCCCCCAAAGCATCTTGCAAATAGTCTTGGTGTTCCAGTATTACGGATTTAGCCGTTTAAACTATCCTGTTTAATCCTGTTTATTTCTCAGCTTAAGCAATAAGAACATTAAAGGAGTCAAGGGAATAAGAAACAATATTTAGTATGAAATTAAGGGGAACCAACGAAAGATGACTTTTGAGAAGGAAGTGGCAGAATCTCCAAAAATACGGCGAAAAGGATGAGGACAATGTAAAGTTCGTAACTGCAGAATGTAGATTAACAGAACCGGTTTACCTTCCATATTGTCCAGGATAATTGTAAGGTGCCATGGGTCTTGGTAATCCTGGCTCACCTTTAGAACCCTTTGGTCCAGGAAATCCAGTAAAACCTGAATGAACAGCCAATTCCATATGAAACAAAGGCATGCTCAACTCCTTCTAACAAAAAAACACACCTTGCAGTCCATGTTCTCCTGCAGCTCCCGGAAACCCGGTGTATCCTTCTTCTCCCTTTTGCCCAGGAATTCCATCAATACCTGAATAATCCAATTTCACAGTCACAATGACATTTTGTTGCCTATCAGGGACCTCTCACCATCGAGTCCAGGAAGCCCTGCATCACCCATCATAACCGCAGATCCAGGAAGACCTTGATCTCCTTTTTGTCCCGGCAGTCCGGTTAACCCAGGAATACCAGGAAGTCCAACAAGGCCTTCCCATTGGTATAGATTAAGAGACGCTCATTAAGTGGATTAAAAATGAATAAAGCAATTTCGAACCTGGTGGATCTGCCAAGCCTTCGTCTCCTTTAACTCCAGGAGGGCCAACAGGTCCTGTCAGTCGCCTTCGAGCCATCGCTCCTTCATCAATCAACTGTGTCATTTCATCCAACTTTTCATTCAGTTTCGCTACATCCACACTCAGTGTCTGTTGCTCTAGCGCTGACCTCTCCCCCAGCCGTTTGATCTCCTCCGTCAGGAGTACATTCTCAATCCTCAACTTATACACCACCTCCTGAGTCTCCACTTGCCTCCCAACAACATCCACGTACGAAACAGAAATTGGCTTTTCACACACGACGCTGTTAAGAACTCCACAGTCCACGCTGTTCAATTGCAATTCTTCCGCAGTTGAGTTTGTACCGTTCACCCGCAGCTCCGTGCAGTTCAATCCAGACACAGTTGCGACAGAAACGATCTTACGATCCACCCACACTGAATCCACTTCGCCTCGGGAACTTAGAAGGCGTCGTAGTTTACCAGCCTCTATTAAGGATTTAACGGACACGATGACAGGGTGAGCAATATCTTCGCCTTCAAATATTCAAACAATATTCACATATTTTTCTTTAATCCACAATTCCCCAGCAAGAATATTTAAGCGGAATAAAGGTAAGGAAACAGGGTTGTACAGGTAAGAAAAGTAAACCGAAACAATCAACTGCACGTTTGGATCGTTACAATTACTGGAGTTTATGTCAAACCAAAACGTAAAGAAATACTCAGGGTCTGAATTGTATATTTTGTTTGTATAAAATATATTCCGAGCCAAATAGACGCACAAATGGTTTCATTCGAATTAACTCACGTCTACTGATTGTGATTGAAGCGGGTATCACTTATTGTTAGTGATTGATGGTTAATACAATTAAATCAAATAACTTACCCTTAGAGTATTGTTGACGACAGACAGCAGTTGCGTTAATATAAGTTGATACTTCGCTTATGAGTTTCACACATTTAGAACTCCCAAAGAGTGTCCAAAACATCTCATTCTTCCCGTCCAACTCTTCTTGGGGATCAACTCCACAAAGATTTCGGGATTTTATGATATCTCTATCTCCTTCGTTCGAATTTCCACGAAACCCAAGAGCCGTCAAGAATGTGGAGAGCTGAAGAAATAAATTAGACCACATATAATCTCCCTTGTTTAAATATCTACTAAAAATTGACTGAAAAAATAGTTTACTTGTTTTATCACAGCTTTCGACTCTTCCAGTTCCCTTTCCATGTTATTTACTTTCCTATGAATTCCTTCAAGGCCTTCGTTAGACAAACCTTGTCCTTCCTCTCCAGATACTTCTCCAGAGAGAATTGTGGGCGAATCTTCGGCCGCGACGAATACAAAGAGGAACGTAAATGCCCCGAATAGCAGTGCGAAAAGAATTGTTCGCCCCATTTTGATAGTTTACAACCAAATTCAAATATTTTGAAAGCTTTCTTTTAACGAGCAACAAGTGAACTGACCTAGGAAATGTTTCAGACCGACTGAACGAGAGTTATTTTGTGCTGTACGACCAACTAGTTTTAAGCCAGTAAATACACCCAGTTTAACTTTAATAAATGGACCGGTTTATAGGACTATAGCATCAACTGTATGGACGTACTCCAAGTCTTCAATATGTGACGTTATATGCAACATACGTTTGTGGTCCAGAATAATATAAACTTGATGTATTAAAAGCAAACTGTGTGTGACTATGAGTAAACATTAAATTAAGTTTCGTCGTAATTCTTTATCAATTTTCATTCAGTTTAATCTTAACATTCCCTTACCACTCCTTCAGCGCTTTTTGCTTCTCATTTATCCAGTGAGGGTCATTGGTCAAAACCTTCTCCAACGAACTTCATTCATCAGTCATTTTTATAGGTTGTGTAATTTGTGATCTGAGCTCGTTTTATTTACACTTGGTTTCTAAACATCTATCTCTCATTATCGAAATCTGTTGCATTGTCAGTACAGACAGTTGGTAATATGTGAACGATATATTCAGTTACTTCAGGTTAAAGTAATAGAATACTAACTAGCCGACCAACATATCAATTTTAATGTACTGGAAAGTGCGATATGCTTCTTGGAGACAAATAAATTCATAATTCATAATAAAACCTTTTGGTCAGAAGATTGCTGTTCTACCATAAAATATTTATATTTTGGTAGTAACAACGTGGAGAGGTTTATTAATGAGACCATGATTAATGTCTAAAGTAATTGAGTTTGTATTTACTGTTGAGACAAATGAAGAGTCGAATGTTGCTCTAGTCAATATAGGAAAAGGGTAAAGGTTACGATGGTCACATCAAACAGAGTGGAAAGTTGTCTTGGAAAATTAATCTAGAATAAAAACTATATTTTTTATAATTAACTCCACACCCACACGATAAATGGGCGGTTTGTGATTAAGAGTTCCACATTTTATTGAACTGAATGGCTGATGAATGAGGATTTGAAGGACATCTTCTCGGAAGTAAATTTGTCGTGGTTTTTACAAGAATAGAATTGTAGATTCTTATATAAGTTGGACAGTGTGGCCAATACTAGTACAGTCACGAAGGGGAGCCAATGATTAATCCGACTAGTAATATTTTAAATGTTTCGTATTCTAGTAAATTGTCTTCAGGTCTTCAACTCCTGATGAAAATTCCGAGTCAATTCGTTTAAATGCTTCGTATTCTGAATGAGATCAGATACTCTTCTTCTCCAGCTTTAATTTCATTACCCTGATATACAAAAAATCACAGACAACATTCTGAATCAG
The DNA here is from genome assembly GCA_034696565.1 of Isotomurus graminis. NCBI lineage: Eukaryota > Metazoa > Arthropoda > Collembola > Entomobryomorpha > Isotomidae > Isotomurus > Isotomurus graminis. The sequence continues at coordinate 5,584 of JAQGAB010000199.1, read as the reverse complement.
ACAATTAATGACCATAATTAATGAGTTATTAAAACAAAAACAATTCGCATGTCCCTGAGTTGTATTAAAAAAAACTGAGGCCACTGTCAGGCAACACAAAGACTAATGAAACTCAAGGAAAGTGTTTGCTTGGCTGTCCCCATACAGAATTCAGTAGAACAGTTTTATTGTAATCATTAATCTCACAGATGTGACTATTCCACTCGGGAAGTCTTCAGTTGTCTAGCAATTTAGGTTAGCAACTAAGCCCAGAAAATACTATCTCGTGGACCACAAGCCATAAGGACTACTTGCATGGTAAGACAAACACTTTAAGACTTAATAACGCAGGTGTAAACAGTTACTTTAAATAGTTAAAAAATTACCAAAATTAACGTACTACGAATAATGCATATACCAGAGTAAAGCAGGATATTTCACAAACAGCGAAATGTTTAATAAGACTACTACTTAATTAATAATCATAATTAATTGTATACATTCGGTGACTGTTTCCATGCGAATTTCATTGACTAATTGTTTGCAGGATTTTTAACAGAAACAAATGAACTGTTTCAAAAATGACTCCTACAATGGAACCCATGCAGCTTATTGGAGTATTAATCGTGAGCTTACTTTCGTTTTTGGGACCAGCAAGTCAATCCAAACTAGGAGAAAATTCAGGAGTCTGTTTGTGTCCGAAAGAATTTCCTTTCCCTGAGTTCAACATGTCAATCACGGACGTCCAAGAGTTTTGTGGGAAAGAAATTATGCATTTAGTTTCAAATACTACTTGCAAACGGGAAACGAGGTACGGTTGCATGATAAATCAGACTGTAGCAGTTCCTTTTTACGACTGTTCGAAAATTAAGCCTAATTCGACATATACGGAAAAGTGTGCTCCGGATTCGTTAGTTCAATGTAAACGTTTCCGCACACCAGAATCTGTAAAGCATTGCTTGAGACATCGTGTTTGTTGTGAATCGAAATTTGCAGATGAAAAATTGTTTTTCAAGTACGAAAAAGTTTTGTAAATAAAGATAACTTAAAGTAGATTCAACGTTTATTTTACAGCTCAGGAAAAGGAAAAATCCAATTAACAGAAGTTTATGATCACTTTATTTGTAAAAATATAAAGCCCATCGAATTACTTTTGCAAATTGCTCTTTTCTTCTTCATTAGAATGGTTTACAATATTTATGTTTTATTTCTTGATGTAATAAATTGCACATTAAGCCAGGACAACAACATTTTATGCAGATATGATGTTGAATTATTCGTTTGGTTTGTAAACCACGTCAACAAGTTACTTGTTGTGGCAAATCGTAATATACTGACAATTAATACATGTGACAAAATTTACCGATGAATCCCTTATTGCAACTTATGTTCAGAATTAAACAATTATGCATCATACTTTAAGCGGAGGTTGTCTCTTAGAATATTCCGTTTTATTGGCTAATAATGAACATTGCAAGCTTGAACAACGAAGAAGTGTCTCTGAACGGCGTGTTTGTTGAGTTGAGAACTTCATCGCCCTCAGGAGTATATCTCATGGTTCTCCTTGAATAAACAAGATCTGTTTCCTAAGGAGTGCAAAGATTAGTGTGATGTGAGTCGAGGAGGTTGTCTTGTCGCTTATGGGACGCAAGGGACATATGGATAATACCATATGTGTAATATAAAGCCATTAGGTTAAAATCTTGGAAGGAAACAAATGTACACTTTTTTAAATTTAGGAATTTAACCTAGATTATTAGTAAAAGAATATTGTAACATTTGTGAGCATTAAATAATAATAGTTGTCTTGAATGTCGATTAACTTAATTAACTGCTTGTTCTTTACACAGTTGAACAACTACATTAACATGCAACCTTTACCTTCTCGTATTTAATATTAATCGCCTGCAGAATCAATGAGTGTAAGAAATGGTATTTAAAACTTCTTCCAAAAATCGCGTGTTTTACTTAAACATTTCACGAGGCAGCAAGATTAGTAGATCTACAGTTTGGTCCTGCATCTTTTGAACTACTCCTTTCATAGCTTCAATATCAAAAGGGCCAAAGTTAAACCATCCAATACCCATTTCGAACCCTAATGGCCTCAGTGTTCCAATTTGTCTCACCAACTCTTTCCGCGCACGACAGATCGAAGCTTCCCACCTTTCAATGGCTGCAGATGATTCCGAACTTATCCCAGCCGCCAGAAACCCCGCGTAAACTCCGGTACTTACAACTCCAGGTGATGCAAGGATAAGCACAACGAACATTTCAATCGGAAATATGTTGTACATCCTTATAATCAAAAACACGGACATAGGTCCTATGAGAGACACGCCTTTGGCGAAGGCCAACGCCTGTACACGCGTGAATTCCAGAATCGAAGTGTGAACCACATTCAGCCTTTTGTGAATCCGCACGACCCGTTTAAGCTGAACAGCATTTCGTAGATTTCTCTTGAACAACATGTCCATCAGAAGAATATTGCTCATCCATATTTCCGCAGGAAGTATTAAGAAAATCACTAAATACGGTCCAATTCGCATTCCCTCCGCTCCCCAAATGAACAATAAGAAGGCACATGATATTCTTATCCCAATCCACATCAGCCACGATACTTCTAAGCCCAAATGTATGCGCAGAATGTCTTCAATCGTCAAGTAGATTGGATTTAGTTGAAGCGTTTCTGCTGCAAAAATTACAAAAAATGGGAATGCACCAAAGAGTGAAAACAACCCGAAGAACAGCCGCGTTTTGCCGTGGAACAATAAAAACCCAAACCAACTCTGTCTCGCCGTCCTCAGTTTTTGAGATTCTAGTTTCTCTGCAAATTATTAAAACTTGTAAGTTAACTCTATTTACACAAAGACAGCATCGTTTCTTACCAACTTCTCTCCGCTGCAACCCAATAAGTTCATTCTGAATTTGGACGAGCTTGTTAACAGCATTAACTGCTTCATTCCCGAAAACCAAGATGAAGAGCCCAGTACCCATACCAAGCAATATCAATCCACTCATGAGCGTAAAGCACGCAATTACAAACGCTGGAGTGTCTTTTCTAATTAAAGAAGCGTAGAATAGTGAAGACAGGAAGCCCCCTCCACAAAATACAAAAAAGGACAAATACCACGGAATGTATTTAAGTGGATTTTTAAAATCAAACGAGAATAGTTTTGTTGACTCATCCCATTTAACTGGGAAAGCAGTAACGTTGTAATATAAAGAGTAATGTAGTTTCACAGCTTTCCAGTCCCACGCAGAGAGCATCTTATTTAAAGTGTGTCCGTATTGGGTTTTGTAAGTTACGTAGTTATGTATATTTTATAGTGTCTTGAACACCTACAGTAGATGGGATAACTTATCCTTTCACTATACCAGCACGAACTAAACAGTTTGGTCACGAAACGTATCTCGCTAACCTTCTTATGTGCCTCAATTTAGCATTCCCCTTAATCAAAAACTAAACCAATTAAAGCTGTTGTCTTTCTACAATGATTGCACATTAAAAATTAAAGTTAAAGGGAAATATCTTTATGCGTTGGATAAAAATCGCATGCATTTATAGATTAAGGAAATGTAGTTAAAATACAAATAAACGATTGGCATGCCAAACTGACGATGAACTTAATCACCCCATTTTTTTGTAATTATGTAGCACAAATCGTAGCTAGTTTAATCTGGTGTGGCTTTTTTAGAATAAGCGATTCTAATTCCTTATACACTCATATTCTGCTGTAGACTTAACTGCGACTTTAGTACTACGTCTTACAAGAAACTTTATTGCACTTTCTTTAAGATTTCCTGGTAAACAATATACATAAGCAATTTTACAAAGTATAACGCAGCACAAAGAGTTATCTTAATCGACTATTTAGGTAGCTTCATTTCTATGAACAAAACAACACACTGATCATTTCTTTGACGTTGTTGAAAAGAAATCAGACAATATAAATTTACAGAGTAATATTCAGACATTAATTGATCGTTTAGGTATTTTAATTTCTTCATGCAAACTTCCTACTCGTTTGATTATCCACAATGTTAATATTAACTACAGTGTGTACTAAAAACAAGTCAGCTTTTAGATTTCAGTACTAACTATTACTACCGACTAGGTCATTAACTCTCTCCGATTATTTTTATCTGACTTCTTTCCAGCATGTCAACTCCCTTAATTTCGCGTAACAACCAATGTAGTCTTTTGGTTTCAAACTGTATTTGCTTACAACAATGAATGCTGTTTCAGGTTTGTAATATCTAAAATAAAGCAGATCGGGTAACGTTCACGTTGTTCCGGGTTACAATGATGTTCCTGATATAAAAAAACTTCTTTCTTACCCACTCGCCCTATACGTCTTTTGTAAGTTAGCTAAAAACATATTTATAACTTTTCCTGTATGTGGGTGGTTTTATTCAAAGTTAGGCGAATTAGAAAATTAACACACTTATAAAAAGTATATATACAGATGAATGTTCACAACCCAAAGAGTTGTTTCAATACTCAACCGACAAGATAACTCCACGTCAATGACCAGAGATAACATTGCACAAATAGGTATCTACATAGAAATATGATGTTTTGCATGTGTGCTTATTAACAATTACCTCCAGAACCAAAAACCCAGCCGTCTTTTAATGGAATTGTAGCTTACTCGCAATGCATAACTAACATTATCTGTACCATTTGTATTAAGTGAGTAAATCTATCGACAGCATATTCAAAATTGCTATTTAGTATCTCACATAGCAACCAATTATTCGACCTTATCGGCACATGAATATTCTTACCTTATTAATTTAAAAAATTCACATTCTCACGCAAACAATTACTAACACATCTGAAATATATCAGCTATGCGGTTTTAAAAGAACGCAAGCATCTCCATTCGTGCTCTACGTTGTTCGCAGCAGTATTAAGTTAACCTCAGTTCTGCAACATGGGTAAAAAGACTGTAATGTATTGACAGCATTTTAATGTAATTGCTGATAAAAAGCATTAGCATGAACTGGTCAACACTGTGCGAGGTTTCTTTCGGGAAGCCATGTTTAGAAGCAAAGTTCCTCATTGTCTCCAAAGTCTTTGGTGGGAGTGTCCTGCCTTTTGAAACAAGTCGAAGGTGACTGCAACTGCTGACTTTATTGCTGCTACACACCACAAATATTCCGTAGTTCTCGTAGTCCGTTGTCAGCCACACCTCTCGGTCACCTAATAAACCCCAAAGTATAGTAGCAATTAAAAACAAGCACGCAAACTGCCACCACCACTAATTGATAATTACCACTACCAACAACAGAACCCATCCACCTCTCAGGGGCACTGGGGCCAACTCGTTGGCGGTTGGGAGTTGCGGATATGTTGCAGCAGTAAGGCTTTAAACATTCATATATTGTAATTATGACTGAAGTTTTATATGCTACTGCTTTCATGAATCTACTATTAATTGCAGGTACTGCGTTATTTGGCATTTGACAGACACGAAACAGCCACCCAATCTAGGAGAAGAGCCCCACTAGGCATAATTGATGCGAAGGCAAGAGTCAATGAGATCAGGAGTAACCAAAGCCAGTCGTAATTGAGAAATAAATCCTTATTGTTTTTTTTGTG
>JAQGAB010000198.1:0-35987 GCA_034696565.1 Isotomurus graminis | reverse complement strand
AACGATTTGACCATCAGTTAATAATTGATCCTAAAGTGAACCTTGAAAGGGGATGAACCCAATGTGCACGGGGACACTGTGTGATGCATTGTATTTTGTAAAAACAGCCCTGGCCATGGACCATCAAATTTTAAAATAACAGGATCCTGGAAAACAATCCTTGAGAGAGTCGAATTAACGGTACCTTGAAGGTGCATCATTCTATTCTTGGTTTTCAAGACCAACTGGCACTCCAACAGCCAGCTAGGCAGTGTAATCTTAAAATATTTCAAGATCACGCAAGGACTAACGGTACTCAAGAAAGGTCCTTTTCAAATAACATTTCCATTCAAAGCCAAAGGGTACATAGGTGAAACAATATTGGAATGTTTTGTTCATGGTTATCAATAATCCTTGGATTTCTTGAATGCTGCAGATACACCTTAGAATTAATCCTCTACTACTTACAACGTTATTACGGTTAATTATGTCTTAATTTCAATCCTCTATTTTAGTCCTTATTCCACATTGTTTTCTAAAATTGTACTCACATTGACACATGATAAGTAATAACCCATGAGATTGGAGTACTGAAAGTTGATTCGTATTGAATGTAATCTGCATTTCCTAAGTTCTCATAAGTTTGCTTATCACAATCAAAACCAATCTTAAAATATACACGTAGCTCAGATGTACTAATCGTAAAATATTGTCACAGTAGTCATATGACACGTATTCTTCGTCTACTAGAATGTACTCGAAAAATTACGAAAGGCAACACTTGCAAGGGAAAGTTGCATCATCCTGTCATTATTGCATATCATGGAGTCCCAGTCCACTTTCAGTTCGTTTGGATGAGTAAGCATTTCTCGGGAATTCGGGAAATTACACGTCCTTTCACTAGTGATATTCATGAGTTTCCAGAAGCTCCCGGATGCTGCGTCCCTACACAAGAATACAATCCTCCAAGCGAGTCCCGGTATTTTAGAAGAACCAGCGTAAATCGTAACCTTCAAGTTGGGAACTAGTATGCTGCTCTCTCACCACTTCCCCTATTTCTTCCCTTGCATCATTCATTGATCTCGTGATGGGAAAGTTACTCTCACTCTCTCCAAACTCAGTCCTGGAGAAAACCTTCCCTTCTCAACTTCTTTCCCCGAAAACTATCTCGCGTACTTCACGGCATTTGGTGTGCTATGCAAACTATTGAAGTGTAATAGTACCCAACAACCTGAGCCTGCGTCACCCTATGAATGACGCTTGATACTTGATATACATCCACCACTACTAACGCCTGTGGCTTTTACAACAAGCTAACACGCCACGTAAATGCTGCATACTAAAGCACATAACCTCCAAACTTTTCAGTTATTAGTGGGTTAGGAAATAAATGAATTAATTGCGAGAACAGTCATTTCCTCTGGTGTTTCAAGGTCAATTGATGACATGATGATTGTATCTTAAATCTTATTATACTGCTGACTGCGGACAAAGTCAAACTTGCACTCAAGGACAATTACTAGGTAATGCAGTTCCAGGGAAAATGTAGCAAGTGGGAAACCTATCCTGTTTTTTATAACACCACAACAAGCTACATATTATTCGTATTAACGATTACCTTCAAACTTTCCACCGTCCGCAGTTTTAGAGCCTAGCATAGTTGACACACAACTGTGGAGTGGTGTAAACTTCCTAGAAAGCAGACTTACTGTCTATTCCAATGACTCACACCCGTAGCCTTGACTGACTAATACATAAATACGATTCATCCATCCAAAGATTACATCTTCTTTCCTTTTAACTACTCCAGTCGTCTCGAGTAACTACCCTAATAAATTCCCACTCATATGATAGAGATATGAAGTAAAGATCACATCCTATTAAACCATTGGCAAGTCCACAACTCAGATATGATTTAATGTAATCCAGAATTGAGTAATGAAGTCACAAGCTTCATAAAAAAACCTTATCTAATCTACGCACAAAGACACACATACACACTTAATACATCTTGCAACTTCTAAGGAGCTCATTCAACATTTACATTACTACAAGACGAACAAACTCTTTCCAGGCGAGAGTTGTTGAGACCCTTTGATGGTGCATGTGCCATGTGCCTGAAATTCCGTATAAACTTTGAACGCCAAGTTAGTAGTATCTTCTCTGAATGAAAATAAATATTGCACAGCCCGTGTCTATTTCCATCCTAGGTTGATACTTGGTACATATATACAAAGCTGGATGACAAAACGCATGCATCTGCATACAGAATGAATTAATACCTCTGGTGGGTTGGAAGATTTAATAACTCAGTCATACAGTTGCACACACAAGTGAGACTCCAGTATTATTACGAAGGAGAGGCAGCCCCCGGATCATTATGATGAGTTCTGGAATGGAGTTTGAGAGCCAGACACGCGTACTGTTTAATACAGACTAGGTCCGAAATTTCATAGGATTGCATGTGTGTGTGTGTGCGATGGTGTTGGTTGGGAGAGCAGCAGTAGGTGCTCCAAGCACAGCAGAAAGGAGTTTAGAAGTTCAGTAGGGAAACGGTTCAAGTTCAAGTTCAGCCAGTTCCATAACACTCGGTTAGCTGGATAGTTCCACTGCCACTCAGCTAGCTTCTCTCGAGATTAAACTCTGAAATTATTTTATTACACCTTTTCAAATTAATCATTTTTATAAACACACACTGCCATCAGCCTTTTCTCCAAAAATTAAAGTACAACTGGAACAACTGCAAAAAAGACTTATATTTTGTACCGGTGGGACTTATTTTCATATACAAGTTAACGAGTCCATCCATTCATCCATGTGGCATTATTATTGTGAGGAACTGAAAGTACAAGTACTCCTAAACTGTTATTACAACGAAGGGACAATAGGAACAATATAATAAAGTGAGAGAGACAGTATGAGTGAGTTCCGTGCCCCACAACCTCCAAGTAGCAGTACTACCACCAACGGTGGTGGTGGTGGAGGGAGCAATGGCTCAGCTCAAGGGTCTGGAGGAAATCAAGGTCAAGCAAAGGATGTCCCTTTTCTGGGTAAGTCTCATTCATTCTCATATATCCAAGGTCGAGTCTGGTGAGTGTGTCAAACTCGTTCAAGGTTACACCTTCCTCCTCCACCCTTACCCTACATCTGAGCCCTTAATCATCCCGTGTTGCTGGTTTGAGTAAAAGGGAAAGGATGGTTGGTTGGTGGTGGTGTAGAAGGGGTTTGAGACCATTGACCCCATATAGTCACCCATACTAGGTTCTACTCCTTTTATATATCTCCCCAAGCATCATCATGCCCGTGTATTGTGATCTGGTGGTGATGGTGTGTGGTGGTGGTGGTGGCAAGGGGGGTTTCCTGGGATGTGCCAAGGTTGCAAGGGAAACAGCCTCTCGTCCTATGTGTCCATGAACATCTACTTTATATTCCTCCCTGCCAACGAGTGTGGTAAGGAGTGGTGTAAAAAGACTCTTAGAGTGTTGGTACACCGTTTCTTCCTTCCAATACTTCCACCATACGCTATATTCTTAGGGGATCGTGTGGAACTCTTGGAACTTTAGGGGGACAAACTCTCTCGATGTAATCTCATAAACCTATAACGCCTCGCATCTCCCACAAAAAAGTCAGTCAAGTTCATTGCACTCTTTTTGTTCGGGGACACTCAAAATTGGAGCAACTAGGGTTTTATTTAGACTCCGTACCGATACGAACTTATCCGGGCACCGGGCTCTATTACGCTGTAGTACTTTTCCTCCCTCCGGTAGATTAATACGTAGATACACACACATCCTGGAGAATATATATCCTCACCCTCTCTCCCTACTTAAATATTTATCTTGGATGATATCAATTTATTGTCAGGGCCAGTAGTGCAGGAAACTCTTAGCGTCCCGTGTGTGTCTCTCTCCCGTGTGTTTATTCTGGCATGAATCATTCAAAACCCCCAGGTTACCCTAACAAGGGTAGTAAGAAATTAAGAATGCTTGCGTACATTAACATGTATTGATAAAACACGATTAATATTGTTGGGGAATATTTTTAATATCATGCACATGAAATGCTTTTTACACTTGATTGTTCGATAACCAAGGACTAAACCACTCTAGCCTTCCACGAAGCCTACTTACGTAAATGATGTCGTATGGAAATAAATTATGTACTGGCAACTTGATACACGAATGCAGCTTAACTCACCCGAACTCACGTACATATATAGCTTTATTAAGGCAATGGTAAATGTGTAACTGGAGCATTCTGCACAGGGATATTTTTTGTTTCGTCGTCATTTTAATATGCACCGTGGTTTACACTGCAATTGGCCGGTCTGGTATGAAATAACCTATTGAGATGAACATGGAACATGCACACTGGAAATTATCATATTAGCATGGTCTACGTACATTTGCATTTTAATAGGAGGTAAATGAGCAAACACACGAAGGATAAAAAGAATAAATGATGGGTCAGCAATTGGTTTTCTCGGGCAGTTGGTATATAGTTATTAAAAATTCATAGCAGCTTGATATTTAAGTAGAAGAGAAAGAAGGAGACTACAAGTAGGATTAAGATGTAAGTGATGTAAGAATGTAATTCTATGCCAGAGAAGTATTTAAAAAAATTGGTTGAGTCACGCCATGTTCCACAGAAGAGGACCAAGTGTTATCATCAAATCCCTCTTATCATCAACTCTCTCACATATCAGGTCAGTCGTTTGTGCATTCTTGAAGCCGTGCAAATTGAGACTTTGAGACTAACAACTGGCACAATCGCACAATACCACAGGCAGGCTATGGCTTTTTTCAGTTGTATAAAAGTTGAATTTAGCTCGAAGCCATGAAATGAGACTTCAAACTTCAAATGGAGTAGTAGTTCGTATTACACTGGACGACTGGAACAAATACTTGTTCGTTTGTATCCCACGCTTTCGCGAATAACTTAATTGCTAGTGTGACCTCGAAATACCCTTCGGAGTAGAAGAGTCGTTGACACTTTTATTGTTGGATACGAAATCGTTGTTCTAGTCTTCCATATGCATACGTGTGTTAAGGCAGTTAAGGTGTATTGATAATGTATGCATACATAATACTTAATACATTCATATGTTGAACGTTTAATTTTTTTATACAAATGGGATCCATTATAATTCAGTTGGATCTTTGAATATAACGAGTCTCCATTCCAAAAATCTCAACGATTACTCAACTGCTTTCCAATATATCATCTTCAACTCCAATTGTCTTTCGAGAGAACAATGTCATCATGCGATACACTGTGAGATGCCTGCTGCAAATGTAATAAATCTTGGCCATTATCACTTGCCACATATGACTCTGGCAGTAGGACGTAGGATTGTTGAAGACTCTCATTGCACACGCTCCTTACACACACTTGCATTGTCATGTGTAGTAAAAGGCATGGTATGTAGAGTGAAGATCAGTTTGGGGATCACATATATGATGGAAAAAGCGCATTGCGTGTGTATAAAGATATAAAAGCGAGTGTATGAGGAGGATTTATAAGATATTAGCCAACAAGATCTTGCATCGCCGAGTGTCCTTCTAGTATATGTGTTAGTAATATAAAGTTCATTGGACTTTTGTCTGGAAACTACTTTCCAAATGGTTGGTCGGGTTGTGGGGTGTGCTTGCTCCTCGTCGTCACATTTGCCCAAGTTGCTCCTACTTCGAACACTCCGTTCCCCCAAAATTTACTTACACTGCTGTGTGTTCGGTTACATGCGGAATTATATCACACTGAGGGGTTTGAGAGTACACATGGCATTCTGTCAGTCGCTTTCACACTAGCGCTTTTTGTTCCAGAACCCCTCACACTTCTCCATCCGAAAGCTCCCCACGCAATTCTTTCCTCCATATGCAGCGTCCTCACCACACAAAGCTCAGTACAATTACATGGATATATGTGATTACATATTAGATCATCATCACAGACTCTGATTACGTGATACATATATTCACCAGAAGAAAGGGTTGATTGGATCATCACTTAATGTGGGACTGAATGTAGTTCAATGCACACACTGATGATGAGAGTCAGTTCCATACTTCCATATTTTCCTTCACCCCATCCACACTTATGAGAGATCTCTTTTTGCCTCCAGTGAAGATGAGTTGACTGGAGAATCATTCTTTCACACACACGAGCATGAATCTCTACACACGACCTCCTCCCTACCAAATTAAACTTGTTTCTCCCTTGTCATGTCACTGAATAATTTATTTTTCATGTTTACGCGTTACATTTTTGATTTGGTGTTTGTTTTGCTCCAAGGTTAGAAATATGCGATCTATTCGACTACTCGTAAACTTTTTACAGGAGATTATGTTTGCTGTGTCATCCGAAAAGGTCTTTTTATGAGAATTCCAGAGCAAAGTACGACTTGTTTCTCGCACTCATTTTCATGCAGTCATTGAGCATGGATTGATACACGTTGAGGTTAATGAATTGAGGATTAACCTTGAAAGCTACTTGAATTATCGCGTAGTTTATAAAGAACCATTAATTGTTTTTCTTGCTCTTGCATAAAAATCGGTGGTATCTACGCCACCCATATGCTTGTTGTTTTTAATATCACCGTGCATGTGTTTTCTTAACACAATTGTCCTGTGGATTTCCATGAATATGCTGCAGAAGCGGAAAAAGACTAGGGATTGTCTTCATAATGATTCATACTTCCACCACCGTATTTATCCTACACATTGTGTACGCACCACAGTTTGGTTGACTAACAAGAATTTCCCAGGACGCACATACAGAACAAAAGTTGCGTTGAAAGCTAAAACATGGAAGTCTGGAAAACTTTCCCTTCCTCTAACTAATAATTTATCGGACAGAAGTAGTAGTAGTAGAGGGGGAGAGAAGTAGAAAGGCTTCAGTTGTCGACATGAATTACTTTCTCCCCTCTGCCTGCATCTTTATCGATTGCATTTACTTCCCTCTGGAAACAAACTCCCGAGTAGTTGAGAAGAAAGTGTGTAACCTCCTTGCCAGGATGCATGGATAAGCAATACCGGTAGTGGTGTACATGACTTTTCCAAAAATAGGGTTTCGGGAAACCGGTAGTTTTTCGTGGTGCTCCATTCTTCCATGAGATGGAAAATGCCTACGTGACGAGAGTCGAGTTCCACAAAGTTGAGATTTGAGTCAATTCTGAGATACCGTTAACTTTCTGCAGAACTTCCTTTTATATAAGAAAGTCATGTGAGTTTTCTGAAGCGTGTGTCTGTACGTGTGTGGGGTAGTGTAACCGGAGAATTTGTAGGGAAACGGTGTGTGTTTGTGTGTGTCCTTTCATACATAAGAAGCAACCGTTGCTTTCTTTGCTTGCATTTTATCGGAACCCGGAATTCTCCGAATCCGATTTTTCGGGGATTTAACAGTTCAAGGCAGTTCATTCCTCTGTTCCACAGAATTCACTTGTCAGAACTGGGTCGGACATAGACACACATGCTGATGATCCAAAATCTAAACCTAATTAGGTTAGATAACCAAACCTTTCCGCGTTCAGAATACTTTAGCACACAACCTCGTTCGTCTTCCATATTAACACACATGTCATTTATTTATAAAGCATCCATGAGTTCAATTCTTCAACCTTATTATGCCATCATCCGGATTGAACTAGATTTCTACTAATTTGCTGCTTCTTTCGGATTCCTTTTACACTAAACACAACCAACCTAAAGTGTCATATTCCGATCTATCTAACTACTCTCCTACATTCCTAATTCGGTGCGCATTTCACATTTGATCCACACGATAAATATTATTCTCCTAGTTCCCTGAATCGTACCAACCGCTTCTGTTAGAGAGTAGGTAAATATTTTTGAATATTGACCCACTCAAATGCAAATTGATTCCCTACGATAAGTCAATAATAATTAAATTCTAGCCCGCTGAGCCTCTTTGCATAATCCCCCTTGAGTAAAAGGATATGTTAATCAATCACAATTATTGCACAAACAGTTCAACGCACGAAGGCTCTCATTAATAAGTAGAATTGTAGAATAATAAGAGTGAATGAAAAGTGGGAGTGAGTTAAACAAGAATCAAGAATGAAATCGTCTCTCAGCATCTCACAGTAAATCAGATAGGAGCATAATATTGCATTATTGCACCTCTACCAGAGTTCTTGTGTAGTAAATGATACATAATGAGAGAGATCTCTTTTGAGATGTTATACAGCATTGCATATAATTTTGTAACAGACTCTCGTAAACACACACACGAAGTCAGCAGACTTTAGTGCAGTGGAATATTTATGCAGAATGTTGTAATAAGGCATTGAATTCCTACTCACTCTGAATCCACCATTAATTTACTTTGCTTATCAAAGTTCAGGTAAATAGTCCTGAATACTTAACGAGAGTGAGGAGTATCACTGCTCAGAGTTGAGTGAACTCTGAGAGTTTCATTTTCATATGGCAAGTCTACTACAGTGGTGGTGGTGGTCTCTGTGCCAATCTCAATCTAGGTCACCTATTTCCACCACCACCACCACTAGGTTGTACTGTATCAGACCTAAAAGTTCAACGACCGACTGAAAGTGTACCTATTTCATGAGCTTACAAAACTATATGGAACTAACCTCCCAAGGTTTTCCTATTATTCCTATCAATTATTACCAAATTATCATGTAACATGCCCATGTCCTGGTACACCAATTTATTTACGAGAGCCACGAGGACCCACATTCAATCACTTAGAAATACGGTTATACCTCGCCGTTACTTATGACAGGAGAACCTAAAAGATATTCTGAGAGGAAGGACTCATCAGATGAAAAAATACATAAAGGACACACTCTTTAAAAAACCGTATGCACCACAAATTTCAAGCCTTTTAAAGGGAATTCCCCATCGACATTATCAATTATGCATCCTGAAAGACTTAGTTTAAAAAGTCCAAACCTTTCGCTAGGAAAACCGTATTGACGAGTGAAGGGACAAGGAATGCATTAGGTAACTGTGCACTATTATAACACATAAAGAAGTAAGAGATGACTAAGTATGACGGGCAACGAGTTACGTGATCCTTTAAAAACAAGTACGTAATATGTACATTATGAATTAGCACTTATGAATTGTATTTTGAATGACTTAACTCTCTGCGTGTCTGAGTCATTTGCGAAGAATAGAGTACAGTCTACTTATTCAGCCAGCAAAAGTCTATTCATATCAAGTTTACCGTAGTCACCTACGGCTGAAGATGATGATTCATCTTGTTAAAGATACAGAGAAGGAAAGATGAGGATCATCATAACATCCCGACTGACATAATTCCTCTTCCTGTATTTTAACTCCAATTTGCTTTTATTCTCCAACCCATGAAGAGAATTATGAAGTGGAAAGATTCGGTCACTACTCCCTCCTTTCCAAGAAATTGCTAGAGAACCGATAAACCCATGAGAATTTATGCCTTAATGACGACCACTTTATTCACAGTGGATGGTCTGCATCATACGTCATTTACCAAAATTCCCATTATCTTCATACGGGATTAATAATCCTATAATTGGATCCATGGAAGAAACTAGCAGTATATTCTGGAAAGTACGAAACTGTAAAAGAGTTAGAATTGTACGGAAAATAGGTTGGAGGTTAATGACTGACACCTGCTTAATATGTTACAGAATTAGTTACAACTGACACATGTTATAAAAGGAAAAGTAAAGTGCCAATGTGTTTGTGCGTAAGGAGCCCTTGGTCTTGTCCCTTTTTAAGGTCAACAACCTTATCACTTCTAAATGGGTTGTCACATCTTTGCAAGAATAGCCACAGAAAAGGTCCCTTCAAGTAACCCGTTATTTTTTAGATACCGTTTGCAACACTAACCAACTACGGTTTCTGGAAGGTATCAAAGGTGTTGACCTTTAAGTAGAGCAAACCCCTGCATCTCAAAATTAGACTTAATCCTTCATTTATCCGTAGCACACGAGCTAAACGGTAGTTGGCCTGACACACTAGAAACGCAATGTAATATCTTCCCATGCTGGTTTGATTTAATACATCGATTAAAAATGATGAAGCGTACTTTTCTTTTGTCCAAAGTTAAACACACACACAGTAACTAGTCTAACGGTAGTAGCTCATAATAATAGCAAAATGATGATGACCTGAACAGTTAATTAAGCGAAGGTGAAAAAGCTACGGCGTACCGTCTTCATTGTCTATGCGAATTCCTTGACTTGCACTTGATTTCATGTGTATAAGCAACGTGAGAATGTAATGTCCTCTGTGTCATATCTCGATTAGCATCACAGTTTCAGGAATTTTGTACATTTTCTCATACTTACTGTCAACTGTATATTAATTCAGAGCAAAAGTTTATAAAGTAGGTAGCAGCAGGTAGTAGTTAGTGAAGTCTGAATGATTAAGAACTTGTGAATGGTGTGGGATAGTTTAGCAATGTAAATCCATGAGTATTATTTTAGTAATCTTACTTCGCCCAATCTTTTCTCATCCATTCTGAAAGCCTTAAATGTATCTTGGAAATCAAATTGGCTTTAAAGATTTCGTAAACTTCATTTATTCTCAATGTCCTAAGAACATGTTTACCTTATTTTGTCATTTTGTCGAGTATTAACCTTTTATTTACTTATTGTTAGTGGAAGTGTTACATAAAGTCATCAATTGCTTAATTGAGCACACACACACGCGGACACGTACACAGTCCTTCCTAAGGTTTATTAAAGTCTCTCTCCACTATGTACGTATCTTTTGAAGGCTTTGATAGTCGTATGGTTTTTGCATAGCAGAAGGCAAGGGAGATGTTTATAGAACGGAGTGCGCGTACAGAAGGGCCACCACGAGAAGTTTGCTGGTGAATTTGCGATATGATCGTGTGCTGTGTGGCTCACATTGCGTCGTCCTAACACATTTCGTGGCGTGCACTGTAATATTAGCGAGTGTTACATTGGGTTCGAAGCAGCTCAGTCAGTCAGTCATTGGTTTTGGCATTCGGCAGAAGAGAGAAAGGATTCCCTCACTACTGCTGCATAAAAACCCGTTATTTGGTTCACATTGTTCCTTGCTGATCCTATCTTCTCGAAATTTCACAGCAAGCCGTTTAACGCAACTTCATTCTTCCTGTCCAAAGTCACATACACAATTCCTCTGAAAAAGTTCAGTTACTTCTCCCAACATTAACCTCCAAAATGACGGTGACCAAGTTAAAGCAAAAGAGTTATGATAAACTGAGTAAAACGAGGTATCTCAAGAAATTGGAGAAGACTGGAGGGGGTGTTGTTGTTGGTGGTGGTGTTCCCCCCAGTGGGGGTGGTAACACCTCGGACATTGATATTGAGTCTGATGACTCCTCCTCCTCTGGAAATAGTCAAAACCTTACTAAATATTTCGAAAGCAAGTACAACAAACTGTCCCTCTTGAGTATTCTCAATGAAGGACCTCAAGTCATCCTCAACGACGCTGTAGTAGAATCTGCCACTACTGTAGTAATAATAGACCCTTCCCAAGGGCCTTGTGACCGAGTAGAAGGACACGATCAAAGTTTAAGGTCTCACCAAAGTCTCCCACAAACCCTGGAAAGGGATGGAGAAGACTTTAGTAGTGGTGGTAGTAACAATAGTATGGAAATCGACGAAGAAGCTCTGCTGGAAGATGACCCTTCATATGATTTTAGTGGTGACAGTGTTCCCGAACCTGAAAGTGATGATGTCTTATTCTGTGGCCATCACGTTGGAAAAGTCCTTCTTTCTGGTAATTTAACTCTCTTTCTATAGTTTCTTACCTGCTGAGTCATATTTGTTTGTATACTTCATCCGAGAGGTTCATCAAGCAAATCATTTCTCTGATTTGAAAGAAAGTTACTCAACCAAAGACCTGACTAATGGGGTAGGGAAGCAAGAGTACCCAAAACAAGTAACTCTGATTGTAAAATGCATAACTAATTACACACACTTTACTCTCACTGCAAGAGGTGCATGCATACATGAATCATACAGGCCATCATTACCATCTCCTTGTTCACGTAACATTCTGTGCAATATCTGCAACCAGCCTCTCCTCTTGTTGTAACCCATATTTAACACAGGCGTGCATATAGTGTGTAGCTGTACATTTTAGTGAGGGTTCCACTTACGAAGAATAGGATGCCAGGTCGTTGCCCTCAACTCGGTACTACTATGCTTGTAGTGTGGTGGCGGTGGTGGTGACTCTCTTCATCTTCGAGTATAGTCCATAGAGTAGCGTTAAAGAGCCACTCTTTTCAATGAAAGGGTTCATAATAACATTATCTTCAGACACGGTCGCATTTCGCATATGTATTGCCTCTCTGCTTTTAGACTTGCATGCGTACAGCAGATCGGTAGTGGTGGTGGTGGTTCCTGGGATAAGACTTATTATTACTACATGGATCGGTATAGGTGACCCAAATAAAAAGAGATTGAGGTTACCCAACACGTCACAGCAGAGTTCGTTGAACTCCTCCATGAAGTGTGTGAGTGTATATGTATGATTTAACTGCAAGCATGGCGTATATACATCTATGCAAACTCAAACTGTACCTTTGCAAAATTGCAGTCACTCCTCCATGGGCTTTCGAACCATATATATGCCACATATGAATGGAATTGTACTTTGTGTCTTAGTTTTGTTACTTGCCCTCCTCATGCAAATGCCCCTTCCACCTACTTTTAGTTCAATTCCCTGACTAATTCCAGGAAAACTCTTAGCCTTCTCCTGTGTAAATAACACGTACACATTAAACTAACAATAATCTACATAGTTCACAGTTCCGGATATACGTGTGTCACTTGAGTTCATACACCGTATTACCCATGACGTACAATGCATTAAACTTCTTGTCTACTAAATCCTAGCGTGCACTTCTTGAAGGAAAACAAACAATAGTCCAGCAAGTCCAGCTAATTAAGAATTTAAACCACAATACGCACACACAAAAAGCTTCTAAAAATAAAAGAACATTTCCTTAAATTCCCGTACTATTAAAGAAAAGACTACTCAAGTAGTGATGAATTGAATGAAAGCCTCATATACATAAGTACGAATAGTTAGCCAACCTCCTGACCTCAAAGTAGAATTATCCAGATAAGCTAACGGAGGAATGGATGAGCGTGTAAAAGAAAGAACGGTGTGTGTGTCTATATGTGTGTGTGTGTGGATTACGATAACGGTATATATTATAATGAAGACCTCATTCTGTGTCTCTGTGATCTGAACCTTATTCATCAGCTGGTATTACTGAGGCTATTAGGGGTGCTGGATATAATAATATTTTATATGGCACAGAGAAGCAGTTTACTGAATGGCGACCGACTGTCCTACTTTCATGTCTCATGAGTTCATTCACCTCAGATTATAAAGGTTTCTCACACACAACACTCTCTCTTGCTCGCTTCATGAAATCTCTTTATATAGGACTCTCCTGTACGAGAGGCATTTTTGCACTGCCACTCCATCATACAACACATATAGTAGTTTCACTGCACACACTTCTTGTAGTATTAGTCACAGGGACTACAAGTGAGTATGCAGTGTGTATATGTGTGTATAAGTACTCTCTACCTGTAATACTACTCACTCGTCCACAATAAAGCGTCTCGCAGAAATTGCTCGCAACTCCGTGAGCAATTGAGCTATAGAGCCTTTAAATAATTGAGGGCATCGTCATCCACAAATACTCATGACAAGAGAGGTTATTCAACCTCCCGTGCTTTACATCATCGCAACTTATTATTATGTCATATTTCTCCCTATCCTACTTGGCTTGTGCTTATGCCTCGACTTCCTCTCTCTCTCTACCTACTTTACTTCTTAAGGAGATTTGCGATGCACCCTAACTGGGCTATATTACTATATCCTCTCCGTCTAGTAATCTCATCACTATATACATTATTGCATCTCTGATTTTGCAGCTCTTGCAAAAATCTCACTGGCAATGAATGCGGGTAATGACACTTCATCTCTTTACACAATGCAATGCAGTTCATTCACTCATCCCAATCATCAAGTCAACAAGTTTCTACATACTGAGGTGTTTCTTAATGCTTCGATCAACTCTCACAAAACTGCCAGCACAAGTTCTTTACCTAAATATATATATAAAGTCACTCATATCGATTCGTGCTTGCTTTCTAGTCTCTTGACACTTGATTACAAAATTAGACACTGTGTCCACATTGCAAAATCATGTGCGAAAGAGTTCACTGTCCCTCAAAAGTGTTGCACCAGATTTAAAGGGTCAAACTTTTAACTATTTTATTCTTAGAATGCCTCTCAATGCGTCTTTGACATAACCGTGCCAAACGTGTCATGAGGCTATTTACATTTTTACCGTCTTTCACATTAAGTAACCCTAGATTAATACTTAAAGTTCCATTTAAGTATTGCAGGCTTTTTTATGAAGCAGACAGGACAAACAGGATGCACTTAACATTTTTCCACCTAAAATCATCATCAAATTTCCATCCTCCATTTCAACCGATAACGAAACTGATTTGATAATTATCGTCTTACTCATGCTGATGACGATCAATTTTCAAATGAACGATTTCCCTATTGTGTGATTTCTGTTACAAATGAAGCTTTGGTTATACAAAATGTGTTGTTCAGAGTGCGTTAAACTTTTTCCATTCTATCGATACGAATTCATTTTCTAACGCCCTGAATTCAACTTAATCTAAAGATAATTTAGGATTACCATTAGTATCTGGGTATAGCAGTAGTTTAGCACAGCTACAGGAAAGGAGAACACTTAATCTAAAGTTGTAGGGTCTACAACATCATCATCATCATATACAGGGAAATAGATAAGATGAAGTTTTTTATGTGTGACTTGACTTAAAACTCGTGCAGAAGGGGTATTTTGCATGGTGATAGTTGTAAGTAGTATAGGTGAACTACCGACCGGCACAACTACCGGTGGTGGTAGGGCATTCTTGTAGTAGGAACTCAATCTCCTTCTAATAAAGCAACAAGTGGTTTATGAAAAAGTTCGCATGCATCAGACCTGCTATCTCTCATAATTCACTGTGCACACATTGCTAAAAGGGTGAATGCTTTACCTCAACACTTGACTGCTACTTTTGGGTTTTGGTAGGTTATTGTACTGACGGCAATGACCCCAAGGAAGAACTCAGAGCGGAAGAACTTCCTTTACACAAATCTCGCAACTTGTTACTTTTCTATAGAGGCTTTCTTTTACATTGTCTTCATTAAGTATGCAATTCCGGATTGCTACTATCCAACTGTGCGAACTCTTCTCAAGAAACTTTTGACTCTTGTAATTTACACAATCCTATATATGAGTACATTAGCATGTTTATTCTCATTAGCGAAACACTCGTGGGTATTTTTTACATTATTTTCATACCATCATCTGCAGGTGTGACTGAACTGGTAGACGAACTTTATTGCCTCGTAAATTGAAGGTGTTTGTGCATTAAAAATACGTAGTAAACATGGATGAGGCTTTTAATAATAAACCAGCAGTACAAAACTGCAGTAGAGTTAAATCCTCAAACAACTCTAGCCTCCTATAATATCCCTTGATGAGAGTAAAATCCAATATTTAACAATATGCGGTTACATATGATTGATTAACTCAGGTATTTTCCAGAAAGAATTTAGATAAGGTAAACGTTGTTTAGTATCAAAGTCCAATGTGGTCATCAATCACGGAGAGTGCATGGACACCCAGAGATCATCAAACTTTGAAGGGCGTGTGGTGTGTGTGTGTGTTTGACGTAATAGTATTAGCAAATGAGAATAGTGCATAGTACACAGACATAGCACACAGTGAGTAGTAGAAAGAGTAAAAGTAATCAAACAAAAAAGTAATGGATCAATCAGCGATTAATAGTATAGTGACCAGGAGAGGCCGATGATGCTTTGGCTCAATGAACTGGACGATACATAATGAGAATGTAGTGAAGGCTGTCGCGGCGTAATAATTTGCATGAGTTGCTCAAGCATGGAACAATTCGCAAGTGGGAATATTGCAGCAATACGGCCGAGGGATGTCAACAACCTTGTTTATCTGTTGTTTTTTATTTGGTCCCAATAATAAGAATGGGAGCAAAAGACCGTATGAATGGCAGGAGAGCAGACACCTTTGGTTGATTAGTGTGTATATCTCAAGTATTTTGTTACCAACCGCAAAAGTGTATAACGAAGCTTATCAGCGTACCACCAATTGGTAGGACAAAGTTTTTGAAGGATTTGGATTGAACTCATCATGCGAGGTTATTTAAGCCAAGCTTATTAGAGATGATGATGAGATTGGATGGGAAGGAGAGGTGAGGGACATTCACGAGACACAATGAAAGAAACTATAAAGCGCGGAGTTCCCTACACCCGTCATTCCGTCATCGGCCGGAGTCCCTGTAATAGTAGAGGGTATTCACCATTACCACTTTACCACCGCTCTATTAACATCTTACAAGACGAAGAAGTGGCATAATGTGAGTATCCATTCCCAAAGACATACTAAACTGCATACGGGGGCTTGTTGGGATGTAGTAACACATATTTCATAAGGGTTTGATGTGGATTGGCTGCAAAGGGTTGAACGAACTCGAAAGCACTCTCTCTATATAATATACAACATGACCATGAACTCAATTGCTTTTTTGGCTCTCCCACCTACCTACCTACAACCTATCTCGAGGTTATTCATCTCCCTGCTTACCACCACCACCACCAACAACCAGTCCTACACGTACTAACTAATATCCACTGGCCTTATCTTCACAGGTATCTTGAGCCCCCCTCTCTCTATAATATACCTACCTACTTACTGACTTTTTATACCAACAAAAAATCTGGTTTTGTTTTATCCTTCGATTCGGTCACTTACTTTACTCAACGACGCACTACTAACTAAAAGAGATTTATGTATCTCCGTTTTCACTTGATGCATCTTTTTTGGCTTGTGCCTCACGTTTCGATGAGTAGCTGTTACTTTTCATTCGAAAGCTGATATATTAACTAATAATCGCACACCCCAAACAACTCAAAATCATCTTCTTAGATTACTTTATAAAAGCTTTTAATCTCGCACACAATCGTATGCCACCGAAAGTAAAGTCAATTCAGTTTCTATCCCATATTCCCATACTAGATGAAAGAGTATAGAGAAGTATATTCATAAAGGGTTGCTGCTACCACTATTAGAATTTCAAGGCTGATGCCCTCCAACCAAATAGAATTGTTATTGATCGTCCTTCTGGAATGCTCCGACTCACTGGAACAGCATCACCACCAAAGCAGTTGTTGCTCGTTTCTCCATAATAGTCCTCGTCACCTCCAGAGAAAAGTTCGACTGAAGGTGACACTGAAAAGATCACGCCAAATTCGCATGCCATTCCTTCTCATTTTTTTGCTATAAAGACTCCCGTCTCCCCACCATAAATATATCCTTACGACACATGCGACTTGTGTAAAGCTCTCCCATTCCATTTACACACACACACAGAGTCATCATCAATATGATGGCAGTAGCAGTCTATGAACCAAAAATAAAATCAGGATAATGAACTTGTCTGTACAAAATCACATTCCTTGAATTCGGTCAGATACACAGAATAATAAGATCTAAGGTTAACAACATTCCAACTTACACAGTAAGGTATAATAATACACTTTGAAAATGCTTTTCATGGACATCGTCTTCTACACAATAGTATCCCACTAATCCTTCATATCTTAAGGAGGGATAATACGCCGGTTCGAAGAACTTTTCAAGTTCGCTGGCTACTCTTCATTATCATCAACTTGATTACATACATATCTCATATACAAGATAGTACAAAAAGACTCTTGCTTTCCTTTCCAAGTCTTGTTTGTGGTCCAACTCACACAATCCAATTACTACACAGGTAGGGACATGTATATAAGGGAGGCATGCAGGCAGGTATTACATATCTTCTCTATCATGTTGGAGATCTTTTTCTGGTCACTAATGAGTATGATGAAAGTGTTCATAGAGAAAATATTGAGGTATTCGGACGAGCGAGTATGAAGCAAGTGGTAGTAGCGTTGCTGGGCCTGTGAGTCGGGGCGGAGTCAGGGAACCTTGGTGAGTTTTGGAGGTTCTCTGATTATTAGGAAGGAAAGGGTGAAAAATGTGCAGGAGAGGATGGGAGTCCAGGAGCGTCTGGTGGTGGTGGTGTTCATGTGTTAGAGGTTGGGGAAATGTTGAAGGAGAATGAAGGAGAAGGTTAATGCCCTACTTGTCCAATAAACTGAGTACCAGAAGGTCATTGTATCTATCCTTGAGATACTTGGAGGTTCTATAACCTCTATTTCAATGTGGGACTGGATTGCAGCAAGCCCAGTGCATGACTCCTCTCCACTATGATGCTCACTGGAATAGGTCCGCTTAACACAACCGAACTTTACTTCAGTTTCAATTTCACTTTCAATGCAGAACAACGTCTGTCTTGTATTAACACACACCACTCGGTCCAGTTCTTCCTCAACAAGTGGACTACTTATACAAACTGTTTAATATTACAATAAAGTTTTGTGACAAGTGTCTCATCAATTTAAAGGAAATTATACCGGAGATTCACTTATGACTTAAAAAGTCTATTCATCATGATGGAATGCTACGATTCTAATAACAATCTACTTCTCGGCTGTGGCAGTAATTCTGTTTCCAGCACTATTGATATCGGTACATATTCATCAATTCACTTTCATTAAGTTTCATCTAGGTATAATTTATAGTTAGTTCATCGGCGACTCTGCTTTAAGAAGTGTAGTGATTGGGTTTAAATGTGACACACGGACACTCTCAGTCTCAGTTAAAGACCTGTTATTAGTAGACAATGAATTTATTCATAATGCTAATAGTCCAATGTGTTTTTTCTTTCATTCAGAATTCGATGGGACCACCGTCTTGTGTCGCGTTTGTGGAGATAAAGCCTCCGGATTTCATTATGGAGTTCATTCTTGCGAAGGATGCAAGGTAAGCGTACATTTTTAATTTCCACCTGTCTCTCACCTCAACCATGCCTTACACCATTTTTATGTTGCCTACGACTTGTCAATTTAATAAGAAGTCTTGTAAGAATCAAAAGAACAGGGAGAAGGTGTGTTAAAATACACAGATCTTGTACTTAATCAATTTAACTACCTTTTCCACTTATGTAGCAATTCGACATTGGTGAATGTCATGTAGGCCACTGACCTGATGTAAAGGGTCATTGTGTCTTTGTACTAATATTAATTACATTAACTCACACCAATTACATCTTATTCCATACTTGAAACATATATCTGAATGATGCCGCAACAGAGTTTAATGAACGACATTGATTTCACAGTGTTAAACACCTTAATATGTAACACACAAGATAACATACAACAAGACCACTATTGCTTAATAAAGAATGTGTGGTGTCGATAGTCGATGTCGGCATGCCACAATATAGTAACCATATTAAAACAATTCTAACCCTCATACAACTTCTTACATTCTGACAAGTCCATATGTGTTGCAACTCCAGTTTGTGCAATTCCTGACCCTTTTACTTAAACTACCTGATGTGTGCAATCATCTGCACTATTAGTCAATCTCTAATAATAGTGTCAATACCAAAACCTCTTTATTGTACATTTCAGGGGTTCTTTCGACGAAGCATCCAACAGAAGATCCAATACAGACCATGTACAAAGAACCAACAATGCAGTATTCTGCGTGTAAATCGAAATCGATGTCAATACTGTCGCCTAAAGAAATGCATTGCAGTTGGAATGTCACGGGACGGTAAGCAAAAGAACCCATTTAAGATTCTCTCTCATTAGTATGTACAACTTAAACACATCTCTCTCTCGTAACAATGCACTTCTGAAGCCCACTTAAGATTCGGTGTAATCCTACTTAACACTTACTCAAGCGTTATTTACACACAAACAAATACTACTCGCATAGGTTGGTAGGAGAGTGTGTGTGTGTGTTACTAGACAAACAGAAACAAGGCCAATGAACTCTCTACTAGTGAGTGTGTGTCACACAGCCTATAGAGAAGGATATAGAGAAGGATATAGAGAAGGATATAGAGAAGGATAGGGTTGCGTTAAAAGACCTTAGAAGGTAGTTGGTGTTGGTGCATTAAAGGAAAACTCTCTCTAACTGTATGCATAAGTAGAGCAGAGTGTAACTGTAGGTCGATGAACTGGTGTATGGTGGTTGTTGAACGGTATGGACACTTTTTCTCACCACCACACTCAGTCAGTAAGCTTTCTACCCCCACAACAATCAGTCGCTCTCT
The DNA here is from genome assembly GCA_034696565.1 of Isotomurus graminis. Taxonomy (NCBI): domain Eukaryota; kingdom Metazoa; phylum Arthropoda; class Collembola; order Entomobryomorpha; family Isotomidae; genus Isotomurus; species Isotomurus graminis. Next base: position 15,730 of record JAQGAB010000198.1, on the reverse strand, counting down.
CTAAAATCCTACTTTCCTAACTGAACTCAATCAGTCTCACCCATCACCTCAGTCAACTACCATCAGCACACAAAGACGCTGCTCTTTTTTAAGTGACTCTCTACTAATAATATTTAGTTACAACAGACCCTTTTTATTAAATGCCCAGTCTGGGCTCTTCTCTTGTTTGTTAAGAATACTCTTTGGAAGTGTGAGTGGTGGTGACCTAGTGTTAAAAATACTTGAGTGACAGTGGAGACTTAAAAATAGTTAAAATGGTGGCCCCAACGAAAATGAAACGGAGGTTTACTAGCCAAAGTGGAGGACCTCACCACCAACAAGGAGGATTTGTGGTGGAGGGTTCGGGATCCAGTACTCATTCGCAGATAATGCGCCAATGTAATTGATATTTTTTTGGAATTTATTAGTATGTAGAGGAGTTAATAGTAGAGGATAGTTAGACAGACAGAGGTAATAATTGTTGAGGAAAGGAGTGCATCTCTCTGCTTTGTAGGTTGTAAGGTATAAAAAAGTGATGGCGGAATTGTCTCAAGGGCAGGGAAGTAACTTTAACGGAGCGTGTGTGTGTGTTTGTGTGATGCAAGGGCATCAAGGCTATTTTGATGATGATACGGATATATATGATGATGGGCGCAGTGGGTTCCTCACTCGTGCACATGTTGAGTCATTGCATTTGGAGCTGCTGGTATATACGGGAAGTGAGATCAACGAAATACAAGGTCAGCAACAAGGTTGGAAATGTGCGTCGTCGTACAAGTAGAATATGCACCGTGGTAGTAGGAAAGTTGTGGTAAACAACCCTGGCATTGGTCATGATGGTGTCGTGTACATAGCCTTCTACTGCTGGAAGCGACATCATCTTTTCAGAGTATCATATTTATCACAGATAGCCGCGTAGTAGACAAATAAGCTCCGAGATAACCGCACAGCACACACTGACACTGTGGTACTAGTTTCTGCGAATGTGGGAAAGTTTCCATGTTGGCAACCCAGTTTAAATAGTCTCAGGGTCAGACAAATTAAAAGCGAGAGAGAGAGACGTGTGTTTGAATTAAGTAGAAGTGATTGTGTTTAGAAATTGTGAAGTTATAAACGTTATGTTTCTTACAGCTGTGCGATTTGGTCGCGTTCCGAAACGAGAGAAAGCAAAGATTCTCGCCGCGATGCAGCAGAGTTGCAATGCGAAGGCTAATGAACGAGCCTTGAGCTCCGAGTTGGAAGATATTACCAAACTTACGAACAACATTATCCGAGCGCACATGGAGACTTGCGAGTTCACCAAAGATAAGGTCCAGAAGTGCTACCAAAATGCTTTGTTGAAGAAACAACAGGACCAGAACAAAGGAGCAGCTTCGAGATTCGACGGCTCGTCCATGACTTTGGTGAGTTGTAAACCTGTTTTCGCTTTTCAAAGGGTATTTTTAGGGATCAAGGGTACCACCACCACCACCGACTACTTGTACAACAAGTACCTCTATAAGTAGTAGGGATTAATAGATCCTTCGTTGTGAATGAAAATAGCCTTGGAGAGAATGTGAGAGGGTCATTGTGGTGGTGGTGGAGGTGAAAAAGGTTCTTCGTCGTGTGTAGAGTATAACTGTACTTTTGGTCGTATATAACTGACCTTGGAATTGTTGTCCTTGTTAACAGGCTTGCCCACTCAATCCTCATCCACAGTCAACGACAGAAGACTTTAGTGAGAGATTCAGTCCTGCAATCAGGGGGGTGGTTGAGTTCGCCAAGCGACTACCCGGCTTCTCCCTCCTGTCCCAAGATGACCAAGTCACTCTTCTCAAGGCTGGAGTCTTCGAAATCCTTCTTGTCAGACTTGCTTGCATGTTCCAAGGGAATAATATGCTGTGCATCAATGGGGAACTCCTCGAAAGAGAAACCGTCTCTGCCCATCAGAATGCAAGATTCCTACTCGACTCCATGTTCAAATTCGCTGAGCAATTTAATAAACTCGCCCTCTCTGACGAACAAATCGGGCTCTTCTGTGCTATGGTTGTTCTTGCTCCTGACAGGCAAGTCTCTATGCTATTTATATACCCAAGGTTTTGTTGGCACATATGTGAGATCAGTGTGACTTATGAACATGTTTGAATTAATACAGACATGGGCTGAGGAATGTGGAGTTGGTGCAAAGACTACAATCACATAGTCGGTCTGCGTTACACTCTTTGGTCCCGTCGTTCGTTATCCAAGAATTGGACCGGAAGATTCCAGACTTGCGAACGCTAAACACACTTCACTCTGAGAAGTTGATGGCATTCAAGATGGAAGAACAAAATTTGCTCTCTGGAGGTGACAACCACCACCTCCACCAGCAGACGATGCAGCTCTCTCCAGTGTCGATCGCTAGTAGTCACAGGAGCAGCAGTTCGGTGGATTCGCTGGACAGCTTCCACACCGGCACTATGAGCCACAGTAGCGGTTCTTCTTCCTGCAACATCGACAATGATCTACCTATTCCGAGTCCAAGGAGACTGAGTACAAGTGCATCATGCCCATACAAATTCCCACGGGCATTGGAGAGTCCCTCAGGTGACTCTGGAATTGAATCGGGAGCGTGTTCTAGTCCAGCCCGGTCCGAGCAGGACATTCCCATCCTACCACACACTCCCAACAGCAGTCATCAGGATGATATGCCAGTTCTCAAGAGAGCTCTTCAGGCTCCACCACTGCTGGACACTAATCTCCTCATGAACGAGGCTTACCGTCCTCACAAGAAATTCCGGTGAGTCACAGTTCCGTCATTAATTCGCAGTTTCTCTCCCCCTCTGCCCTCTGTGAAGCACGTGCTATAACGAACTGTGTTATTTTGACTCTTCAGGTACAGCGCGTCTGAGAAATCTCACTCTGGCTCTCCTCCACCTCAAATGGGCAGCCAGCAGCACAGTCCAGGTCCTCAGCAACCACAAACGTATCCTCAAAGCTACGTGCAGCAGCCGCGAAGCAACACAAGTACGCCATCCACTGGTCCAACTCCACCTCCTCACCAGCTGTACCCCCAGTTGGCCTCAGCACTGACCCAACCCAGGGTGTCCAACACTTGTCCATCACAGCAGTCAGTGGGGAAGGTGATGGGATCCTCATCGTTCAAGTCTCCGTTGCAACTGCAGCACTCGACATTAGCGAGGACATTGAATGAGAAGCCCAAGTTATTGACTGATGACCACGCAGTGACGAGCGACCTGCTCCATTCAATCATAATGAGGAATGGAAGTGGGGACAGCTCGTCTTCCTCTCCACGACACTACCCACCGATGGAGACGGGAGAGAGTTCCTCTGCTGCAGCCGACAACCAAGTTCCACTTAATCTCTCCACAAAAATTCAGATTTGTTAGGAATACAAAATGAATCATTTCACGATCTCCAAAAGATATGTATATTCATGTACATGAGTTTTTCTGTACTTTTCCCATGTTATAGACGTGTTGTGTTGGTGCCTAGGTTTGTCGAGTGACTTTTTATATTTGTGTCAATATATACTTACTGTACAATGCTTAGTAAAGTTTTCAATCTTAAAGTTATCCTATTCTCTTCTTAATGTCTTATACTCATTTACTTGCATATCACTCATCATATTGATCACATCCAAAGGAACGTCCTTCAGTGGTGATGCACCCACTTATTCATAAACTACACTATTATCACCCACACGTTTTGCAGTCCTTCCTTTGTAAGGTCAATATCACCCAGACTTTTATCTCGCACTAAAATGGCAACTGCACAGAGGCAAATGATGGAACACATACAAATAGTACGCGTGGGTGTCATCGAAGTCAAAGACTCCCATGGCTTACCGGGGGAATGTTGTGCGTTTATTATTGGTCTGGATCAATGTCAAGCCAAGGCCCAGTTTAGAAGTTCAACCGTTTAAAATAGTCACAATGTGCCAGGAGATTGAAGAAGTCACTATGACCTCTGGAGATATGCCTTGGGTGCGGATTATGCATGACGGAGATTACACAGGGCAAGATCCCATGTTTGTTTGTTCTCTCTGATAACTCTAAGGTAGGTCATCTTCCTGAAGCTGCTTACAAGTCGTCATGCTTCAAATGTGCTTGACAACTGCAAAATTTGGACCTGGAGTTGTCAACCAGCGTTGGGTCACGCAAGGAAGATTCTGACAAACCAAGGCCCGTGGAAACCACCACCGGCCTTGTGACAAACGGACATTCTCCTGGAATCTTTGGTATTGCAACTGTCTCAAACTCCAGTGCAGTCAGAGTTTATCTTGGCGCGATGTCTTTGGCCTTAGCACGCAAAGATTTCGAAGCGAAAGCAGAAGAATTATTCTATAATCCATCACATCCTACACATCAGCTCCCTGTGTGCTCCAAACAGCGATCAGACCCAAACTTATCATTAAAATATGATCTACAAAAGAATCCCGGCCATACTAGCGCCCTTACAGAAGACGTTCAGGGAGGAAGGGAAAATTATGTCAGGAACTCCAGACTCGAAAATTTGAAAATGACTTTAAAATGTGAAGAAGAAAATAAAGCCAGACTCAAACTTGAACTTGTCTCTCTTAACCAACAGTTTGAACATCAGTTTCCTCAATCAAATGACCATTTGCATTCTACAGACGGCAACAATCAAAATTTTCACAAACTACGCAAATTTGAAGATTTTGGAGCATCGTATTTAAAGTCTCAGGCACCTCGTTTCGAATTCCCTGTGTCCAATGACGTAATCCATCCCATTGAAATCGAAAACGAAAGCTTGAAAAGGAAATTAGAGACAGCAGATGCATTGGCGAAGGAGTTGGAGGAGAGACTGAAAGCAACAGAAGACCAAAGAAACACTTTACATGACGCTGTGAAACAACTTAACAGTAAGATGGTGGAAATTCAGAGCAAAATGAAATGTCTAGAACAGAAAACATTAGAGTCTCAGAAGTGGATGGTCAGGTACACTGATTTGAAGAAAGACCACTGTGAAGTCGTCGAGAGTCTAGCAAATTCACAGCGACGGGTGAAGGCTATGGAGGAAGTTTTAGGTGCAAGATCATCGCAGGTGATACATGCCTTTGAAGACAGCATAACCAAAAGACAGGAACTTAAAGACTCGCTGGACAGTTTGATAGAGAAGAACTACACATTAACAGCTGCTCAGATAGAGCAAATCAAAGTTCAGAACACTTTGGATGATAATGAGCTAATCCAGAAGTTGTGTGCAGCTGAAGAAAGAATACAAAATCTCTTTCAACCGGATGTCCAAGCTAATGACCAGAGAAATACGGAGACCATTGAATCATCTTCACAGGAGACTCGTCAGCTGATCAGCAAGTTAGAAGAAGAACTTCGAATCCTTAGCAAAGACGTTTCCGCATTAGAGTTGCAGAAGAACGTAAATGCGGAGCTTCTGCAAGCTAATTTGGATGAGCTGACTAAGGCTCTGGTTAAAAATGATCAACTTGTATTGGAAATTGCGATGGCTCAAACCAAATGCGATCAACTGCAAGTAGAGAACGAATCTCTTAAAGCTTCTGCTCAACTTGATCACCAGCCTTTTGCACCAGACAAGGTTGGTGAGACGAACTTGCAATTAGTTACTCTTTCACTTTGTGACTTTCTGTTTCACTTACCCGATGATATTTCAGCCATGTGAACCTGACGAAAAGGAGATTCCCGTGAATCAATGGACAGTTGACGAGCCTGTAATTACATCTGAGTGTAATATTTCACACCAGTCGCTGCAGGACATGGCTAAAGGGTCTCCAGTAGCAGAGGACTCAACACAAACGGACCCTGACCTTCATGTTATGCACCTTCAATCCGTCATATTCAAATTCCTTACTAACACAGATGCACAAGTGGCTAATTGTCTCATAAAGGTTGTCTCAAGTTTGTTACATTTATCGGAAGGAGAAGCTGAAGCGTTGTACAAAGCCCTCAAAGCTAAGGGTTGGACTCAATAGAACTGATAATTTTATAGCTAAGTACATTTAAGTTCCAAGAAAATAGTGAATAAGTCGTGTATGAATTGTCTTAAGAATAAAGTTATCCGGAGAATAGTGATTGTCCTATTAGATATCGTTTGTCCATGGCCTTCACTTTTTGACACGTTTAGATTTCCTACAGCACCACAGCATAAGTTCCAGAGAGCAGTTTGACCTCTTCCTCATCTAAACTCTGTGTGTATTTAGTGTAAAGCCCACTGGAGCTGTGCTGTAGTATATTTACTCAGCTCACTGGAGATAAGATTCATTCGGTCACTCGGAAGTGTGTGAAGCTTATCTTTTTTATAAGTACACTTAACTCTGCTCTATTTCCCACTAACATCTCAGACGCAGTCAAGAAGTCAGACGTCTTGCATTCCATAAACACAATTCAGTCGTATTCTTTGGAGTAAATTGAGAATTCATGGTAAGTTAACCCTTAATTACAGACGATTAAGTAAGATCTAAGTCTTCAAGAGACTATTTTACAACTAGGCACCCAGGACATTTTGCGCGGTCTTCATCTTGATCGCCGTTGCAGTGATCGCTTGTGAAGGAGCTTCCGATGTCATCCAAGTGAGAAGCATGAAAGACTGGAACTCCCGCTTACGACGCTCAGGAAGGTCTCTGGTGGTCGCCCAGTTCCACACTAAATGGTGTCCCTACTGCCGCTACATGCAACCTACGTTCAGAAGAATTGCCACACAACACGACAACGTCATGTTCCTCTCAGTTGACGCAGACGAGCAAAGGGAAGTAACTCATGCAAACGGCATTCGTGCTGTTCCCACCTACAAATTCTACAAGAACGGCCGTCCAGTGGATTCCATCAGCACAATTGATGAATCCAGAATAACTTCACTCATTTCACAACTCCAGCAATAACCTTCATCATCATTCCCGTTCGGGTCTTAACATATTTCAGTACAAACCTACTAATTTACACTTTTACCATTAAACCTTTTGTCTCGTCATCTCGTGTTCTACATTTTATTCATGCAAATGGCCTACCCAAAGCTATCCGAGGCAATCAAATAGTCGTGTGTAGGAGTTTACACATGAAAGTGACCGATAGAGGTAAGTGTACATTTGATATGCAGACGATATCGCGACAGGATGTGAACACAAACCCATAAGGTTCTCTACAAGGTAAGCATATGTAGACCATTTGATCCAAATCCTGGTTCTGTCTGTGCACATACTGCATTGGGTTGGAGTGCATATGTGACTTAAAAGGACCCTTGTTAGGAATCCGTATAAGGAGAGAATGATTTCAACACACGAAGCAGAGCAAGACAAAGTAGGAAAGTAAAAGTGGCCATAAGATGACGAACAACACATTATTAAGGCAGGACAAGTTTTCTCCCTACACCTGCCCACACTACACACAATGTACATGACCACATCGTAGAATAACATGCTGGTTGGTACAATAATATTACATGGGTGGTAGTAGATCATCTCTCTCTTTCTATACAAACGAAAGAGTTAAACTTTAAAAAGCTACTTTAAATTCAGCAATATGAATTAAAAGTCTCATTAGCATTAGTTGAGCTCTACGCTTGCGGGAGGCTCAGCAGCCTTGACCAAGTTTAACGCAACCAACCAGCCAACTACTCCGCATTTAAACTGTACCCATCCGACTAGTATAGCTCAGTTCTTTAAGCCTGCCACTTAATTAGCGTATTAAAACAATATATAAACAAACACGTTTACTCATACCCTTTTTAAACAGATTAGTTTGAAATTAAGTGCCAATTATGTCAACGTAGAGTGCAAAGAAATTAAGTACACACTGCGAGTTATTGTAGACCAGAGGGACTTTCACCACACAAGTAGAAGAAGGGGAGGTTCCGTTAAAATGGCAAGTGTTAAACTTCCAGCACAGAAAGTGATTTTATGTGGAGATTATGGCGTAGGAAAAAGTTCGTTGTTTCGTAGATTCGCTAATGATACTTTTGTTTCGACGAATGATCGAAAGTCAACTTTGGGGTTGGACTTCTTTAACAAGTCGTTCTGTACTGAAGATGGTCACAGTCAAGGCTCGGATTGCGAGTGTCCTCCGTCCAGTAAAGTTATGGTGAGCTTTAAGCAATCTTTAAACGAATAATATTATGTATGCACATGGATTATCATTTTATTGCTGTGGGGGAAGTTATACTACTCCACTTGAAGAATAGCAATTTGAGTGCTTAAGTGTTTTACTCATGTGATTATAATAATTATTATTGCAGTTGCAGTTGTGGGACACGGGAGGAATGGAACGGGTGGCTACAGTCACCAGCAGCTATTATAAATTTTCCGAAGCAGCCATTCTAGTTTACAGCGTTGATAACCCAGACTCTTTCAATTCGTTGGCTCAACATCTCCTCGAAGTTGCTAGTTTCGCTGAAAACGCCAAAATATTTCTGTGTGGGAATAAAACTGATTTGTCAAATGATCTAGTCTCCAATGAGGATGTCGATAGTTTCTCGTGAGTGTAAATTGCTTAATGTTTTAACTGGTGAAGGTGAAGATAGTTAATCACGAGAAATAATGTATTTTGTGTGTTTTGGTTGCAGTGAACAATGTGGCATAGTCAATGGAACATTTAAGACGTCGTGCAAGACTGGAGAAGGAGTGGTGGGGATGTTTGATGAGATTGCACGTGTGATATCATCGTCATCTCGCTCAAGACATGAATTACTTCAATTAGAACATTCGTTTAAGTTGAGTACAATTGATAATGAAACTCCACAGGAAGACAATTGCATGTGCTGACAGTCAACAGTGTATTTTTAATCTCATCTGTTAACCGCATTAATAATATTTAGCCTGATTAATTAAACAAAACCCAGATTTGCCATTTTATATCAACAGGAACTGCTGATTAATAATAAAATACTTTTTCAAATGTTTTTCATTCGACTCATGAGCTCGTCTAGTGATTCTCCTGCGTTGTCGTCGACTGCACAATCCTCTTGGGTACTTTTCATTGGTTTTTCGGGAATGGAATAAGCGACTTTCAGCCCTGCGACGAGATTTAAATCTCTCCCTGCAGGTTCCTCGGCTCTTTCATTGGATTCTGATTCAACTAAACTGATTCCCCAATCGTTATCTTCATGGACAACTTCATCTTCTACAACTTCTTCCACTTTGAGAACCTCAGGATGTTCTGCGATGTACTTTGCATACTCTTCTTGCTTCTTCACACATTTGTTGTCGTCGCAGTTCTTATTAGGCTTCAAGGTCATCGATGGGAAAAAATCTTCAAGTGCATTGTACCCAACGTAGTTTGACACTTCACCGAATTTTAAAAGGTACTTCAGAGCGTTTTGGACGAGTAAGCCAGCTACAATTCCCATCGTAGTTGGCAAACTAGCTGCACACACACCTTCCTTCTTAAGCGTCCTTTCGTCCACCTTCGTAGCGACCACCAGAGGAGGGGCACACTATTTCAAACATAAATGATTAACATTTCATTCATTTAACTTCAGACTTAATTAACTTCAGACAGGTAAACTTACCCCGAAGCAGGCGAGTTGACCTGGAATGATAAACTGAATATGTCCTGACACGGCATTTTCAGCGACTCCACTTTCAAACCACTTGAGGCCGATGTCATTGCACGCATTGTTGATGGTCATTCTCGCCTCAAAGTTATCAACACAACTGAGGAGCAAATCAATTCGCCCTCCGCTTTTCGATCCTTTTTCAAGGCGAGTTACAAAGTCGTCGTAATTATCTACGGTGGTGATGTTGTAGTTGAAGATTTCTATCTCCACGTCAGGGTTTATGGATTGCAGGGTGTTTTTTGCCGCCTCCACTTTCGACTGACCCGATTGATGAGGTTGGAAGAACAGCCGATTCATGTTGGCCAGCTCCACTTTGTCGTAGTCGAAAAGCAACAGCTGTGATTTAAAATTCGACACCATTAGCTTTTTGTATGACTTTGCCAGGTTCTTCAAAGGAGTTTTCGAACCTTTCCAATTCCACAACGAGTGAGCATCTCAGCAGTAACGGACCCGACTCCTCCAACTCCAACTACGGCAACTGTGAACGTTCTAACGTCTTCGTAGTTCTTAACTATTCCCATTTTCTGGAGTGCCATAAGCCGGCTGAAATACAAAGTAGGTTTCAATTAACTCTAAACATTAACAAGTTTGGTGGACATTAAGTACATTAATATTAATCTTAGTCACCCACCTGTACGGATTGGAGTCGACCACCTCTGCGGACATCTTATCGATTCGTCCCCTGGTCGACGTTCCCTTGAGTTCCGCAACTTCATTCTCCAGCTCCTTTATCCTCGCCTGCAATGTCTTAACGTCCATCGCTCCGAATAAATACAAACTAACCTTAATTAATCAAGTACAAAGTATGAAACTGTGCGGAAGGCAAAATGTGGTGAATTGACAGATGGAGAGGAGTAAAAATGTGAGTGGTGGTGGTGGTGGTGGTGGACGAGAAAGAGAAAGTCGAGCAAACTGATCACTGCGGTAGTAGATGGCTTCACACCACTTCCATCTCCCCATCATCATCGCTATCCTTCATACACTTCATCTACAGATGCATCAAGTTACAATTAATCAAAGTTAAAAGTCACTTAAGTCTTAACTTATCCATTAGACTTAACTATATACCTTAAGATAAGCTAAACGCTGTAATAAAAACCATTATATTCCGCGGGGGCAGAATGAGACCCAAGTGTTTTCTTAGGTGAGGCTTGAGATTAACTTCCTGTAAAGTTCCCCCTGGGATAATCTTGTAAAGGATTATAGAGTCTATGCCTCGTAAACAGAGTTTATATTGGTACGCATCCGGTACATAGTTTAAAAACCGGATGTGCCATAAATAAGGAAGGAATCTGCTGTATATTTTTGGCGTATAGATTACAGAATTATTATTGGAGAGGAAACCTGAGATGAGTCGAGTGTTTAGGTTTGACTTTTGGAGTAATAACTGAGATATGAGATGGTTATGATGTTTGTGGTTTTATGAGGGGGAGGAGTGTGTTCATCAGGGTCAAGTAGTCGATTGAATGTGATCCACATGGCTGATGTCCAAGAAGGGCGAGGATTGAAGAGTATATAGGACACGATATGTGGAGATGACTATTTAATTGAAAGATGACTTTTGTAAGATTTGGTAGAAATTGAGGTGGAATGTGTTGTGGGCCGACTGTTGTTTGAAGTCTTCACGTCACAGAGGAGTTGTAGCAGTTGGCGTAGTTCCAGGAAAGTCGACGGGAAGTGCATCTGGTTCACTGTGAATAAAAAATCGTGTAAGAAGGAAAAGCTCTTTCAGTAGTGCACATCTTTCTTAATTCAACTTCTTCCTCCGACTTGTTGGTGCTTCCAGTTAATCGAGTTTTGTGTGTGTATAATAAAAACTCGCCGATGGAGGAAAATTATCGACAGCACACGAAGACGACGACAACGTCTTCTGGATCGTTTGTGTACTCTTCTGTTGAGGAACGAAGGTCGACGGTGGTAAGTTTTTGATTAGTTTTAAGAGAAGTAGTAGGGAGACAGTTTTTAGTCACATGTACGTGTGTGAGGGACATTATATATGACAGACACAGCGGAACCTCCTAAAAGAGATGAGGAAGAATTGTTCTGAGAGACAGGAGGTGGTGTAATTGGTATATTCACGGGTGTCTCTCATCTCTTCTCCCACCACCACTTGAGGTATCATCTAATTTCTATTTTGGGAAATGTAGTGAGACGCTCCTGCAGCCCCACCGTCCGTACTTTTTCACCGTCCTGCTAATCTACAAATGTTCTGATGTTGTTGGTTAGCTAAAGAGTATAGCTATACAGTCTCTCACACTCCACATACCTTATTTCTCGATTTTTAAACCTCTTCGTCGATGATCCGTCCGTGAAAACCTTTCCCAACTTATCTTTAGCTCTCATTCACGAAAAACCACACCGTTCGATCGCACTTTACGAACGCCCGACTTGTAATTTATTTCCGTTTTGTCTTCACACACTAACGAGACGAAAAGGCTTTTTCATACTCTTTTTTCTCCGTCGGTATGCTTCAAGAGGAAGATTATCCTTAAGTATGTTGTATTCTCCGATATTTTCTACGTTCAGTTTATAGGTGCATCAAGTGCCAGATAGTTAGTCCCTAGTTTGTAGTTTCTACCTCGAACAACAATACCAACCACTTAACTACACTTCTCCACACACACACGGATCTTTCAATATTCGTCTAGTCATACAAACGTCTCATCGTCTTCATTAAGCTCCTGCTCCAACAACAACGGGGCTATTCTTCTTCTTTTTGCCCTTAAAAACTCAAATCTCTATCTCTCTCTTTAGTGCACTCACGCAAAAAAATACAAACTTCTTAAGACTCTATAAAAACTCCATTGTCTCCACACGTGAAGATGTTTCCAACATTCTGTCGAGTTACGGGCCATAGTAGAGGCCTTCCTAGGCCAAACTACTTCCCACTTCTTCCTCCAATTTCTCCAGCAGAAGCAAGGAGATTCAGAACAACCAGTTGTAGAATCACAGCCAACTTCAACCCCAATCATAACTACCAACCCATCACCAAGTTAATAGAAGAGACTACAGTCAAGTGCAGAATCACTGAAAAGTCAGTCTACGAGTATAAGTTCTTTCTCCAGCCTCAGTTTGGAGATAGCTCGTCTGACGGCCCACCGTCACGACCTTCTACTGCTCCTGGTGACCCTCACAAGGAACGAGGGTCAAGTCCAGAATTCTTCTACTACGAAATCAACGACAAAGTTCTTGTGCTCCCTAAAAGTGTTGAACGGGAACTTAATAGAGGAATCATTAGAGATGTTCAGATTTCGGAGGAAGGAACTAAAATCGGGTTCAAGTATCTCAATCGAATCAAAGAGTACGATTTGGTCTCAGAATCCACAGATAAGCTCCAAGATCTCGCTCCAATAAAGGGCCGAGGGTTAAAGAAGCAGATCCGCAAGCGAAGGAAGAAGTCCGCACTCCTGGGAGACCTTAAGTCAGTGTTTGAAGAGAAAGAAAAACTAGCTGAAATTGCAGTAAGGAAAGCGATGGAAAAAATCCAACCTGATTCAAGCAAAATGGAACTCATAAAGTCAAAGATAATCAGCAGTAAAGCCCCAGTATTTGGGTTTGTGGATCACAACAACAAGTTCCACGAATTGACAGACACCACTGATCTGCCAAGACATGCGACCAAAGGACAAATGCAAAATGGAGTGTTCACTCCAGGAGAATGTGTGAATGACATTTTTATCGCAGGGAAAGTTGTAGACAACACGTTTGTTCCTGGAATGATGAAAGACAATGAGTTTGTGCCAGGAAGTTTCATAGAGAAGGAAGTGGAAGGACGAATACAAAAGAAGTTTATTCCTGGAAAGGTGATTAACGGTGTGTTCACTCCGGGTCAGATGATCAAGACGGCGGATGGTTCTGCCAGTGAGTTCATTCCTGGACAAGTGCTTACGCTGGGAAACAGTGTTAGAAAGTTTGTGCCTGGACTTCTCATCGAACACGTTGAGAATGACGTCCTGGACTTGAAGTTTGTTCCAGGTAAAGTAGAAGAAACGAACAATACGATCAAGTTCACTCCTGGAGAACTCATTGAGACTAACGAAGGACTTAAGTTTGTGTGTGAGAACGTGTATACAGACGAAGGGGAGTTTGAAATCCAAACCTTCGACAATACTTACGACTTTGACCTTGATGATGTCAAGGCAGCTGCCAATGTTTGTGATACTCTGCTGGAGTTTGTGAAACCAGACTCCACTGCCCACTCTTCCATGGACCACACTGAGGGTGATATCTCCATTGCTTCTACGCCAGGTCAAATCGAGTATTTCCGTAGGGGGTCGAAGCAGTTGGATGCTATAATGACCCAAATGGAAATGCAAGAGATGCAAGCTGCCCAAACGGTGGAAGCTGTTTCGGAAGCTCTTCAGGAACAAGCGTTCCAAGTGATACAACAGATTTGCTCCAACATGAACTTGTCTGCTGAGGAGTCTCAGCAAATCCAAGACAAGTTTATGGAGGAGTTCATCAAGCAGAACATGGCTCAAGGATTGTCATCGTCTGAGGTGAAGCAGCAGATCTTCTCTGGGGTCTCGTTGCTCGAGCAGGTTTGTAGAAAAGCCACTGATAAAACATCTTCCTTGGTTAACCAAGTCTTTTCAGAATTAGGTATCCCTAATACCCTTGACACTGACTTTATACACAAAGTAGTTAATGATATTGTGCACGGTGAGGTGAAGCAGGTAGCGCTTCACCAAATTGCCAAGTCTGCCCCTGCCCCTGTTAACATTGACCAAGTGAAGGCCAAAGCCACCTCTGCCATACAACAAATATGTTCCTCCATGAACCTCTCCCCTGAACACGCACTTATACTTCAGGAAAAACTCATGCAAGAGTTTCACACACAACAGACTCTGTTAGGTGTGACAAATGACGTTGTTGATTCCTCTTTCGTAGATTTTATATGTCAAAAGGTTACAGAGAAAGCACCTGAGATTGTGACGCAGGTGTTCTCTGAGCTCAACTTACCCCAAGAGAATGTTCAGGCTACCCTTGCTTCTATTACTAAAGCGATGGGAGCTATTAACAAAGAGGTTAAGAGCCAAAAGGTCAAGGCTATGAAAGCTGTTAAAAATAAAGCCAATTATGATAAAGTGAAAGCAAAAACTGCATCTGCTGTTAAAGAAATCTGCGCCAAGATGAACTTAACTGAAGACCAAGCTAAACAAGTAGAGGCGAAGTTGATGGAAGAGTTCTCTCAGCAAGAAGCTCTTCTAGGCGTTGCTGATGAAGATGGAACACTGAGTCCCACACTCGTCGATGTAATCTGTCAGAAAGTTACTGAGAAAGCTCCACAACTTATGACCAAAGTTTTCCAAGAGCTGAACATCCCTCAGGACAAAATATCGGCAGTGGAATCAATTGCTGAGGCGATGGAACAAATCACGGAAGAAACAAAGACTCAAAATGCCCCGTACTCCCGTAAGAAGAAGGTCAACTACAAGAACGTGAAAGAAAAGACGACATCAGCGATTAAGGAGATCTGCTCGTCAATGAACTTGACTCCCGAACAAACCAAACAAGTTGAAGAGAAACTAATGAAGGAGTTTGAAACTCAGGAAAGTTTGTTGGGAGTTTCGCCGTCAGAATTAGCTGACTCCAATTTGGTTGACATGATTTGTCAAAAAGTCTCAGAAAAGGCCCCTGGCTTAATGAGTCAGGTGTGTGGTGAGCTAAACATTCCCCAGAATAGTGCAGAGGAAGCAGTAGCTTCGATCAAACAAGCGATGGGGCAGATGAAACAGGAAGTTAAAGCCCAAACTGTGCCTTCCACTCCGCACAAGAAAGTCAATTACAATCAAGTCAAGGCAAAGGCTGCCTCTGCTGTTAAAGATATTTGCTCAAAGATGAATTTAACTCCCGAACAGGCGGCTAAAGTAGAAGAGAAGTTGATGCAGGAGTTTTCAAGCTTAGAAGGAACGTTAGGCGTTACTTCAGGTATTGCTGATTCTTCCATTGTCGAAGCGATTTGCCAGAAGATAATGGACAAAGCACCAGAAGCTGTGAGCCAAGTCTTTACCGAATTGGGTATTCCAGGGGAGGCTACAGAAGCTGCAGTTGCATCCATAAGTACTGCTATAGGTCAAATTAAGCAAGAAGTTCAGGCGGCTGTAAAGAAGGCTGAAGCTCCTAAGCTGAAACAGGAAGTTAACTTCGAGACAGTGAAAGCCAAAGCGACCTCAGCAATTAAACAGATCTGTTCGAAGATGAACTTGACTCCTGAACAAGCTCA
>JAQGAB010000197.1:0-36000 GCA_034696565.1 Isotomurus graminis | reverse complement strand
TAGAATTGATTTAAAATGTGAGCAGTTTCCTCCGTGGGTTCAACTGTGATTTAAGTTTGTGTGTCTGTTGGAAGAAGATGTTCATTTGATCTTATCTTGATCATTAAATTAGCCTGACTCATTCCATCTGGTCTCTTCTTCCGTAGAAGGGATAATTCTTCTTGGTCGTAATGAGCTTTCTATCCATCTATTCTTGAGTCTAAGCCTCTTCTTCATGTCGTTCATTAGAAGTTAAAACAATAGAAGGGATTTTTTGTATTGGGAAATCATTTAGTATCGCGGGAGGTATTTGTTAGCAGTCTGCTGTGAGTATCTGTTCGTATACAAAGAAGTACATTAAGGAATATTTTAAAAGACATCGAGTCCCCGTAGATGACTAAGCACAAGAGTGCGTGACCTGACAATTCACTTAATAATTAGGAGTTGGTATACAAACGACTATACACACCCGAGGGATAATTATTAGAATCAAAAATGCAAAGAGCCCTTAAGTATAATAAGAGGCAGTTGAGGAAAATGGGAAGTTATTTAGGGAAGATAAATGAGTCGTGTGTCGCTCAAGGGTTTCGAAACGCATGTAGGGGAGAATGGAGATGATCTTTTGGCTTGAATGAATGGAATACCAAAAGCAGGAGCATTGGAAGTTATGGCCTTACAGCCGTTCTTGTCTTATAGTCGTAGGACGAGAGTGATGCGCTTTCCTCGCTGAGTATCTTGTAACTGTCAATGATTGATAGGCTCTCATTAAGCCCATTTTTAACTGCTCATTTGGTAATCTTTGCCCTTTTAAATGGTCTCTCAATAATGCATTCATTCCCTTTTCAAGAAAAACTACCCAACAGTTCGAAGAACAAGAAGACCCGGTTCACGTGGGTTTCATGTTTGTGGGGAGTTGCAATAAAATACCCAGTTTTTTGTAATTTGATACACGTCGTCAATTGATGAGGAGTGTAGGTCTTCTTCGTCCAAGTGAGATTTTTATTGAGTTGGAATGTTCCTATTTTCCTCTCAAGTGGTCATTCAGGAGTACTTAAGCATTAAGCCAAGAATAATAAACTCAGGTTGAGATTCACGCTCAATGAAAGTGTTTACAGTTTTGTAGCTGTAGGTCGGCGTTGAGTGGGTTTGTGCATTTTAAAAGTAACAATACATTAAGGTATTGATTCTGTATGATATCATTATCGGTACTGACTTCGTGATGACATCGCAAGGAGTGGGAGAAAGCCTTTAAGGAATAACTAGGGCAGATATTGACACAAATGTAGACCGGAGATGAAATCGATGTAAATAAGTTTATCATAGGAAAGCCAATAGGGAGGGAGTGGTGAGTAAGAAAGGTTTCAATTCATCCGTGTGATCATTTCATGTCTTTGTGGATAGTTTGGATGAAGTCTCTCATTCCTCAGAGTCTCAGTTGACAGTATCGAATATTCTGAATGCTGAGGAGAAATCATGTTCAATCTGCAGATTCTCTGTTGCGCTGTGTAGAGACAGAGATACTCATGCACGTGGAACGGAACCAGAGGAAACGAGAATATTTATTTCCCTCAGACATTCTTGGAATAAAATCGATACAAAGTAAATTATATTTCACGGAAAAATCTTCCGGTAAATAGAAATCGATGCGATGTGGAGAGTCCTTCTTGTTAAAAGCACTACTATCATTTTTACACACAAGCAGAGAGGTTTACACATTTACAACCAACACGTATCGTCCAAGTACGACGAGATACCAGTGAACCAGCTTCCATAGCTTGTTCTACTTCTACTATAAACAACACTTTGTGTAAGATGGGTTGGCTAGGTAGTAATTAAACTATCAAAGTCTCAGCTAATAAAGATTCCTGTATACCTCATCAGATTAATTGGGAATGAGAGATGCTTCACATGCCCCCCTCGTGTAGTTATTCAGATTTTTGAGTATATTAAGCCTTCCCAGGTATTGTTAACGTTGAATGAAAACTACTTAATGTTTTGCGGCTGGTTATGAGCTGTCCAAGTGACTACTACTCCACTGGTCTGTGTGTCAGATGAACAGGAGGAGTAAAAGTTCCTCTCCGGCTCATGTTAATGATTTTGTAGTCATTTTTAATTAAGCAGTCTTGGAAGGGATATCATCGTAATACGAGGTGCATTTAGATGGAAGATAATATGAAGATTCTGATGATGAAGTATAATGAACCACCTACAGTTTCCATAAAAAACACAATCCTACACATACACACTGTTAATCCTGTTCAACCACAAACTATCAAGTTACTCACTTACAGTTCATGCTTCTTGAATTATTAAAGGCATCATTATTCTTGTTATTAAAAGTTGATATGGAGTTTCCTCCTTGTAATTCATACCTTATGGAAATACGTTGCACCTTATTAGTTACCTGGGCTCAATACAAAAATGAACGAGAGTTTGTAAACTCCAGATTGGTCAAAAATCGAACCCCACGAGTGCCTAATTAATTGCACGAAGCCTCACTCTCGTACATTTCGGTGTGAATTGAGTTATGTGGATTTGTAGACACGACTTGAATATTCCTTCGCATATAATAAGTGATAAGTCATGAGCTGAGAGGTGTAGGAAATTCGGCGTGGGTGTTAAAGTGTGTGTGCCGCAGAAGAGGATTTCCAAGGAATAATAATCATCCTTTTCAATCCCTTGTTGTCCGTTAGGTGAACAAATCCAATAAGCACTAATGATCTAGGAAACAACACCTTTCGCCATATTAACTACTTTTCGATCCTCATTCTTCTCCTCTAATTATTACAACCAATTTGGAGCTGAATTTGTTCCAAAACCTTCGAAAGGTGTTTTTTATGGAGATTATTCAAAATACGAGGAAGATGGAAGATCTATGGCTTTTCTGCCTGCAAGTCTTGGGAACGAACGAATAAGAATGTGGAATCGTATAATTAAATTCCAGTATGGGAATTACCCTTCAAAAGATCTCTAGAGAGCCTTACATCTCATTTGAAAGTGATATATGTGTGTATTAATAAAATATTAAGTCATTATTTAACATGTTGTTCATTTCATTTGACATATTAAGACCTTATACAATCTTCCAAGAGATTCCTGGAGTGCTAATGTAGTAATAAAATAATTCATGATAAATATTTACACGTAGCAGTCAACTGCACATGATGAGAAAGAACAAACCGTATAAAATTGATTATTGTTGTTATGAATTGATGATGTGTTTGCCCTTGTTTTAGCATTAGCCTGAGTATATCCGAAGATGATGTCATATATTGTGGATGGCCAATATGGCCACTTGTAATATCAAAACACTCTTTCAAGACTTCTTCTTCCCTGTGAGAAATACTTGAAAAGACTGGCTGAATGTAAGGTGTAGTCCTTTTAACTCACTAGACTTATTCTCTATCAGATTTTATTACTGATGATTGGCAAAATTACCACACACTCCTATGAAACGAATTTACTGCACATTTAATTTAGTGTCTGGTATTATTTGCTACGTTGTGTGTGTGATAGATGACGAACCTCCCAATAATGATATTTCTTGATATCATAATATAATTCTGGATGAGTCTGTACACACACACACGCGTCAATACAGAACAATGGGCAGGGTGAGTGACAAGTGCATCACTTAATGATGATGATGATGGTATAGAACCACCACACACATCCATACCCGACTTTTTATTATGTAGTGACTTGTGGAGTTATAATTATATTACAAATTTGGCTGTGGGAGGAGGATTTGTGGGCAAAAATAATAAAACGTGGGGCACAACAACTAATAATTTGTGTGTGTCTAATATTAATCTGAATGCATGAAGAATGCATGCCAATGCAACATATCAAACAAACGGCCTTCGATTGTCGGGCTGATTAAATTCGTAGCGTTTCCTCCTTAAACTTTAAGTATTAAAAGTGGGAACGGCCTCAAGGCGAGTTCAGTTTCTTTGAGAAGTTTATAAAGATGATCATGATGATGTCTGTGGTCATTGCATTATTATAATAATAGTAGTCCAAAAACACAAAGTCACAGGTGGAATTTATATATGGAATGTAGACTGTCCACTCCATAAATTTGGTATTGAAAGAAGAAACAAGAGTGCGATTCTGTATGAGAATTAATGCAAGTGATACTCTTTCTTCTTTGGTGTGAAACTGTCTGGTCAAATCGGAATCAACCCGACTTAAGTTTCTTATTTGTATCGCTCTGTGTGTACAGTTCAAGTCGTGAGGAATTAAATACAGAAATCATTAGCTTTTATAAGAGTATTTGGCGTGAATGACTTTAGTTTTATGGCGTCAAGTCTTGGAATATACATTCTATGGCTGCTTAACCCACACACACACATTCATTAATATACAAGTCTATGGATGACACACACGAACGATAGGAACCTTTCATGGAAATTGGTGACTTTCCAAAGACCAAGCCGGCTGTGATTATTGTTGCTAGGGTAGATTTGTATTACAAGAGAAGCTCATACACTAAATCTCCTTCATTAAACCTGCCAGATGTATTCGGACTTCAATTTCATAAGTTGACACCTGCGAGAGAACAACTGCATGTTTGTCCATCGCCAAATCTCTCATTGGGTTACTAATTTGTACATCTTGGAGAGTTCGAGGGGGCTTTCAATAAACTTGTACATTCTTTATTACAAAGCTTTATTAGATGACTGGAAAGTTACGTAAGGTTGGAGAGTGTCCAGTTCATGTAGAGTTGCGTGGGATGGTGGGACACGGAAAGTAAGACTCTGTGACGGGATTTTTGTAAGTTAATCACCCAAGTTGTGTGTGTGTGAAAGACTGGAAGGTTAACTTATATACGAATGAAGAATTCTACTTTAGGAAATATTATGTAGTTCAAATGATAAGACTTTGATGGATGAGGAAGGTTTCAGAATTCAAGAGAGATTACAGAAATCCTAGTGGGACTAATAAAGGTGTGTGTACGGGTTTTTAGACCACTTGGAAGAATGTTAGGGAAGGCCTGAGTGTTGTAGATTTCCATAAAGAGACTAATTGCTCTGACAGAAGAGCAAATAATAAAGTGGAGGAAGACTCTTTGACTTGCGACAGATCGTCGTAAAGAAAGAGAAATGATGGTTAGACGGGAGACTTATGATGATTATGATGATGATGATTACAGGTAATAATAATCCTGAGGCCGGAGGACACATCACACCAAATAATGTCCAAGTATTCTGTAAACCAAGTTGATTGTATCGCATGAATTTACATGGGTTAGTTTTGGGTTGGGTACTTGAATTGTTACTAAAAGAACTTCTTTAGCGTTCTTTCATGAGGAGGTTAGCGTAAGAAGAAGTGTTACAACCGTACAAGTGTGTGTAGTACTACAAGATGTTGTATTGTTACGTAGCCCAGGTGAGATTACCGGCTAAACACACACACTGCAGTGGGTACAATTGACTCTCTAAGCTTTAAAATACTGCACATTGCTTATTCATTGGAAAAGTGTGAGAGAGATGGACAAGCATATGAAATGGACATTAGATCAACTCTTCCACCACAGTTCGCTGGGATCTTGTGTTGGATGAACATTCAACTTTAAAGATTCCTCTTCTCATTCCAATCAAATCCTATTCGTACTTTTATCTTTTAGTTTTTAAAAGTGCTGGAAGCAAGAATTCGTCTGGTTTCCTCATTAACTCACTTGGAATTTCTTGTGAACCTCAACGGTAGTGTTTCTTCAGAATTTAAGTAGGTTTAGTGTCACTGTGAAATTTAACTGGGTAGTTATGCAGTTGTGCCATAATAGCTAAGTTTCTTATTATCCTATTGTTCTGATAACAGTTTAAAATACAACAATCAATCAACACAATTAAACTAAAAGTGTACTAAGGAAGCAGAGAAACTTGTGGACATATCAAATTCCATACTCATTCAGTTTAAACTCCACACGGCACAACAGTGAAATTCCAAAGTTATCTCCTTTTCCACGTGTCTTGGAACTTCTCATCGGTTTGTCTAGAAGAAGGTTCGTCTGTGTTTTTGGTAAATACATCTTAAATGATTAATTTCTTTGTAGAAGTGGCTCATTAGTTTCCCAGACGTATCTCGTGTGTGTGAGACTAACACACGCATGGACAGGCATGACAGAGCTGACATGAGTAACTGCATACATCTAAAAATTTGTCCAAATCTGTAGCTTCACGCGTGGCAATAGGGAAATCCTAAAACACTACTACTTTTTCTGCATTGTTGGTGGTAGGAATATTCAACGAATATACACGCACATCTCCTCTTAACGATAAAAATGGAATTATCATCGTTGCACTCCAAGTTATCATGATTTAATGCCTTTTTTCTGCCTACGAGCTGCTACCATTATCATCAATGACACAACCAACATTTTACTCCAGTCCAAAAATCCTCTCCAGCATTGTTATCTTTATTCCACCCTCACACACTTCTATTGTACGTGTGATATAACCAACCACCACCAACTCAGCCCTTCAAGAGATATCACAGGGAGAGTCCTACAGAACACAGGAACTCTTAGAAGATAGTTTCAGTTCATTCTCAAGTAAATCTGTCTTAAGCAAAAGACGTGTGTGTGTGTTACACACGGAAAATGCTTATGAGTGTACTAATAAAATTTGAATTCCTTTCCCCAACCCTTTTCTTTCGCCATGGATGTCAAGTCAAGCCGAGAGAAATATTTGAGTGTCCATCGAGTAATTTTTATTTCCCTTATAGGAGGAAACTGGAGGATCTAATTTATGGCAGAATATGGTTGAGGTTGTGTGAAGGAGTAAATTATAATTTTAATATAAAAAACACAAGGAAACCGGTGAATATACGAGAGAAGGTGGGAGTGAGTTATAATATGTGAGGTTTGATTCCACACCTGGAAATTAAGTAAATACCTCTCGTATTTCATCTGTTCATACGTAATGCGTATGCCTTCATTTGGCTTGGACACTTGTCCACAAGAATGACAATTCTTCATCATGATCCTCACTATTAATAACGTGTGGTTTCATCTGTGGCCCAGCCAGCCCTGGTCATCAAGAGAGTATTAATGTCAAGAGTCAAAATAGATTTAAAGTGGTTTTTAATTATGAAGTTATTAAGTATATATCTTAAGCATTAGGCAGACTTTAATGGAGAGTTGGATGATGAGGACTGCGCTGGTGTGGGACTCTCATGAAATGCATATGAATCGCCACGTAGCTTTGTATTGTTATTCTTGGAGAAAGATGAAATGATATGGAAATGGAAGGCAGCTGTTGTGTAGAGTTGGAAAGAGAGAGAACCCCTGATGCTCATGTCCTTATTCTTATCTCCTAATTGGCAATCATAATTGAACTCATACATCTTAAGCTCAATGGCTAAATTTCACTCCCTTAAATGGAAGTCACCTCTCTCTCTCTTATGCATAAGCTAAACAACTGCATCTCATTCACCAGAGTTGTTGCATGACTTTTGAATACAAAGTCTACATGGGGAAGAAGGCCTTTTATCAATTCCTTTCAAGTTGCAAGTGCAGGCAATTATCACGAGTTACACAAGACATTTCGAGTTCTTCTACGTCAATGTCACACTCCCTTATGCACAATTCAATCCAAGGGATAAGTTAAAAACCTCACAATGTTCATTTGATTTCATACCAAAATGAGAGTGATCCTGAACTATTGGCGTGTAACAAAGCTACTTGCACCACACACACATCTTTCCTACTTGTGACTTGAGAGACTTTTTGACATTTGTACGTATACAAACGCCACTCTTCAGTGTCTGGGAAGTGATGGACTGCTAATAGAAGTCATACGGACTTTTTGGGAGTTATTTTAAGGTATTTTTTATACTTGTTGCACTTTAATCATTTGTACTGATTTGTAGTGTGCTTAGAATGCATCTCGTGATTAGGCAAGTAGGTCTCAGAAGATGGACTTTTACACAAGAGACCATAAAGTATGAATGCATACAGAGATACATTCAGATGGGTCAAAGTGAGACTCGCGTGTAGAGTGATCACACTTGAGTGACAGATTGGACAGGACTTACCTGCATCGTGTTTCATTTCACCTCATTAATAGGACGGTCGGATTTTCTCAATCTGCTCATTTAAGGAGTTCATTTGACACTCAAGAAGAATTCTAAATGAGTATCCTTTTTTAATCCTCTTCGAGCCTTGAATGCATTTGATAGGTTTTTGTACTCGATGCTAAAGTACCAACCATACAAGTGTACACTTATTATTCATTGATGATTGCTTGTAACTCATTGGGATTGTTATTTATAAATCCTGTCATACTTGAATTCAGTTTAAGCAATCGTAGGTAATTTTTTATCACTGTACATTCATCTTCTTCTTGAATGATTCCTATAAAGGAGTGTAATGTTGCGTATTATTATTGTTATTAGGAGTATTGACATATTTGAGAGATCTTCAAGCGAAGCAAATAAACCAACTCATGAATTTACGCTATTTTTGGTGCACTTAAGCTTATTATGAAACTACTTGTTCCATTGTGTTCTAAAAGGATATTTGATATTGAGAATCGAGTGAATGGGTAATGTGCTAAAATAACGAATAATGTGGGACCTTCGTTGTATTTACATTGTCCAATGTAGACAGAGACAACAATCAGAATCTGGTTCGTCAAATGGCTTCATTTAGTGTTAACACGCGAGTATTAAGCAATTACTTCCGATGCAGTTTAAGTGTTCCTTGGAGAGTCAGATAGGAATATTAGGATGTACAGTAAATGTCTTTAGAAGGGTGGAAATTAATATACAGATGGAATAACACCAGCAGAGCCAGTATAATCATATGGAGTAAACCGTAGGCTTCCAAAATGTCGTGTGGGCTTTAAATAAATTGAAGTTTTAATTAGTCATCCCACACAAGAGAGTGGATGGGTAGGAAAGTAGCATTCTTATTGACTGACAAGTGTGAAGAAATAGCCGTATTATCTGTGAATGGTATCTCTGCTAATTATCATCAGTTGATGGATGAATTATTAAAAAGAGCAGACAAATGAAGGCTGAAGGATTATTTGGTGTTCTCTGTGGTTGGTGGACAGGTGGGTGTGTTAGTATGGGACTAGTGATGAAATTGAAGTATTGGTGAATTACAAAAACCCATGTGTAACTGTATGAACTTGTATGTAGCTTAATAAACATTCCTGTACGGTTTCTTAAGTTATACGTGTGTGTATTTTTATATGTCACTCAAAGAGAAATGAATGATTGCGTGTTAGACTGGAATAAAAGAACGCAGAGTTCCTTAACCATTTCTTGGGTTCTTGACAAGGATTCATTGCTTCTTGCTGTGCGTCTAGGTACAAGAAGTGCAATTAATTTACTTGCTAATGAGGTAAAAGACAAGGAGAAATTACACAGAGTTTAACTACCTGTGTGTGTATGCTTTAATGGGAATTGAATCCAGTGGGAAATCAGACAGAGCTTACAGAGCTCCGTGTGGAACATACAATTTCAGGGAAAAGAATTTAAAAGGAAATGCATTTGTCATTTGGAGAAAAGTCATAATTAAAAATGGTAAACACGTCTTTGGGGTTTGAAAGGATGACGACGGGTAAATAGAAATCTCAGTCTTTTTGTTTGTGCATAATTGAAGAAAGTTTGTATTGGTGATGGTAAACGAGCTTAGGAAGGAATCCTTTGTGTTCTTTTGATCTTTAAGAGGACAAAACTATGGCTCAGTGGTGGCAGACACACGATTGTGCAAAGAGGAGACACAAGCTTTAAAGCAAATAAAAGAAGGTTGAAACTGTGTGCGTAGAGACGTTGAAGTGGCCATCCTCCTACTACAACAATCGACAATAGAAGAAGGACAAACATGTTCATATCTGATAATTGGACATGATGGTTGGGGGATGAAGGAAAGCTCTTTAAATGTATCGATGAGTCACAAAAGCTCACACAACTCAGTGAGGTACTTCTGATAGGGAGAACAATGGATGGTTAAGTGCTTTATGTTCATTTCATCCGTTCTTCAAATAAAATGAATGTTTCTTGGAAGTAAAAGCAGAAGACGGGTCTTTCGTACAGATTTCAAATGAACGATGGGATATCGGGTAAAGTTTTGTGTGTGTCTCGGTTGTACTTTTGTAGATTTGTGTGCAGCCAGGTTGTTAAGATGAAATGACCTTTCCTCCTCGCTTTTTATCCTCACTCACTCAACATGACCATTTATGGGTTTCAAGTCAAATGACTATTCTTGTGGAGCATTCGAGAAATCTTTTGGTAGTGTGGAACTCGTAAAAAGTCTTTTGCTCCTTTGATTATGACGTGTGTGTAGTCTGGGACTCCACTTGAACTATTTGCAAGTTTGGGTTTCTCAAGTCTCGAGGCTGCAAGTCTGCGTTGATTATGTCAATCGTTATTGCAGAATGGTTAAGATATGCAGCTCAATACGGATTTGTTTGTACCCAATTAACCTTCTCGGGATCATTTGTCTCGGCAAAATACACCAAGAGAAGAGTTTCAGGTTTTGTGGATTTAATACAACCTTCATTTGTCTTCGAGTTAGTAGAAAAGCCATGTTCATTCCCATTTTATGGTTTGATTCGTATCTTTTTGATGTACCAAATTTTATGGGATGGATCTACACACGGACTTTTCTCAAGTTGCGGGAACACAGAGCTTGGAGTTATATAAACTTGAGATTCAGCGATAGTTTTAAGTGTCTTAGAAACTAAACTGTCTCCAGCCTTTTCTGCAAGTCCAGTTTGTGTAAATCTTTAGACATTCCTGAGTCTTATGTAAGCAGGTGGTCCTGTTGAGATTCTTACAAAAACTCATCCTTTGCTGGTTGTCCAATCAAACGACATTGTGTAGTAATGATTGATTACAAAATTGTATGAAAGGTTTGCTGCACCCGGGAGACGCGCTGAGATGTAAAATGATTTCAACCATTCCAACTTGTAGTCGCGTATCACAAAATTGCATTTATTAGTTTTAAAAGATTTCCCACACGGGCAACGGGGAATCCTTCATCTCCACACATTTGGACAAAATCAATTTTGAAACGAACAAGTTTATTTTCCTCCGAGATGAAAAGTTTGGTGGGTTTAATTGAAGTCCAGTGATCTAGTTTGCGTGTAGTTTTATTGTACATCCGCCCAAAAGACTCCATAAAGTTAATCCAAAAAGCGATATAAAATATGAGTCCAATAAAACCTCCTCGCAGCCCGTAGCCAAAAGATCCCATCAGTCATTCCTTCTTGCCAAGAAAGGGTAGCTCTCAGGCATTCATCATTTGAATGTGTTTGTACTGGAAGATCCATTTTTATTGTTCCTCCTAAATCTAAACACCATATAATTCTCATGACACTCTAAATTATTTGCTCTCAGAGTAAACGATTGGCAGTTTGGCCCATCAACAACGATGAGCTACATAACCTTTGTACATGAATATCCTGGAGTCTAGAAGAGATATGAGTCACAGTAATTTATTAAAGGTAGACATAATTCATTACGTGTGTGTCTTTCTGTCCTCCAAGCTACAAGCCACTTGCAAACAAAATTCACGCCAAAATGTTATTTTAAATCCCAAGTTTCTTTCTGCTGCGAATATTGGATCCATCCGTTGTGAATTAATTAAACTAGTAAGCATTATTGTTCACACGAAAACGCGTGAATTTCTACTCAAGTATTCATTGGAGATATGCCATTGTAAATGTGTGTGTGCTAATGTTCACCATAAATTGCTGGCAATGTTAAATGTGTATAGTGATGATGAGGCTTTGTAAGGCGAACAACTTGAGACGTGGTTTGTAAAAATGTTTTCCTAAAGGTAATAACAACTTTTTAATCAATTATGATACGTAGGAACTCTCAGTCTAATAAACCAAATCAATATATGACCATAATAGGACATGCCTTTTGTACTTTGTGGTCAGAAGGACCAACCTCTTTCTTTATTTACTGCCAAGGAGACTTTTCAATTCCTTCTTACACACACACTGCATTTCGAAATAACTAATCAATTCATCCTTTGACTCACACAAAATGATTACACTTCTTGAGGAGGAAATTCGTTGCAAAATATGGAACTCTATTTTGCCATATCCTTAAATATTCAGATTGTAGATAAGATGGGAGATTAGTAAATAGTTTTCATTGTGTGAAGACCTGCGACTTTTTTCGTATCCAAGCACATTTGCACTTTTAAATGAATACCTTTTACAAACTACTTCAAGAAGAATAGATACATCTTAACAGTCGCTCATAGAAGTTGGTTGGGGTCTCTAAATAAGGCCAGAATACTCGGATGCCTATTTAATCCTTGATACTTATCAAATCGTCGGGAATCGAGAGAGAGACTTCAAATGCAAACTGCATAGAGTATGAATTCTTTACGAGTGTTGATGTTGATACGTGCAGAGAAAAATGTCCTGTCATTGTGGACCATTAAGTTGTGTGACTATTATTACATCTTTGATCATGCCATGGCACATTAGCATACCATTTATTCTCATTGACAGCGTGTAACAATAAGCTGGATGGAAATGTTGTAATAGGTGAGGCCGATTGAATCGCAGGACAGTTTCATATTCGCTCTGCATACGAATGAGACGAGTTTTAAAATCGTTGGCACTGCGACATCCCCCCAGTTATTCTTAGGTGACATGTTGGCTATTAGGAGTTTAACCTTTAGGGTTATCATTACAAGGAATCTCAAATTATATTTAGTTAGAGATGTTGTGTGCTCTCATTTTTACTCAGAGAATCATTTTGCACCGTCACGTATTTAACATTAATAGAATTTTGAAGAGTTTGCGTTCTGAGAAAGGCTTTGCGGTGGAGATCTGTGACTTGAGGGTGGAATTTTAGTTCCTTCCTTCTGTAGAATAATATCTCAGATTTGTTGACGCTGGAGATAAGGTGGACATGTGAGGCTTATCATTCTTCTTAAGTACAAAAGATGTTCACATTCTCTATGAAGAAACGGTAAAGACGATTGTTTATCTGTGGATGGGGTCAGTGAGACTCACCTCAGATGTGTTCAGAGAGTTCGTGACGAGGAATAATGACAAATTGATTGATTTGAATATGGTAAAAAGGCTTGAGGTTGTAAGAAGCTGCCTGCAGATGAAGGAGCAATTAATCTTGCACTCATCAATTCTGCAAAACCACAATGCATAAAGAAAGACTTTATAAGCCGACACTGCTAATGCTATTAATGTAAACCTAAAGCTTCCCTCTGTTACTTTTGCTACTTGTTTAAGATGAAACTGCAAGTTCCTAACTGGTCGATTGGATTCTTAGATATGCACCACATTGTCTCATCATTGTGCAATAAATCTTTCCATCTTTGTCCTGACTTGACCTCAATTTTGCCCATTCATTTGCATTGTGGGGAAGTACACTTGCGGTAGACTTTTGGAGACTCAAAAACTGTTTTGTTCTCGGATGAATCCATAGAAAAGTATGTTGAACTGCATCTGCCGAATGTGTGTGTTTATTACTCCAAGAAATTAATAACTGACAGTTTGAAGGTACAATGCAATTACTGTATTAACAGGGATATGCAGTGGTATGAATGTCGGAGTCAATTTATGACTAGACACGCCATCAGCTAACTAGAATTACTACTCTGTCACACAACCCACAAGAAGACGTGTGTGTGTCAGTTAGCATAAGCGAATCTTCTAGATTTTGTACATTGAGAGATCTTACATTCAATTATTATTTAAATGCGTGTTTTGTTATTACAATAGGTTTGAGCAGGAGTCGTTCTACTAAATTATATTACACAAGCAGTGCACATTCATCGGACCGTGTGTGTTTTATTGCAATCGTCTACAAGATTCGCGAAAGGCAGAATATCCGGAAAAATAAGTAGCTTGCAAATTGCTTAATAAATAAGGAAGGAATGTACATGTTCATTATTGACGTGACATTCTCATTCTTCCATTGTACTTCAGTAATGCACAGTAACCATTTATCAGACTATACACAACCGTATACCAGTATTGTTCTTCTTATACTGAAGGGCAACCAATATACTTGGAACTCACAGGAAATAATAAACAGTAAAGTACATTTCAGTAGGCCTAAGTGGAGCGTTAAGAAAGTTGACGAAGCTCACTTAATGCACGATTAAGTAGGAAACTTTGTGCAAGTCGGTGCTTATGCAACGCTCAAAATGTTCCCAGGAGAAGAATCGAAGGATGGAAGGGAAATTTTGAAAATGGGATTAAATTTCTGGGGCCAGTTTTATGAGGAAAGTTTTTCAATCAATTGTATCTTCTTTGAGTAACACGTTTAATGGAGAGAAATCTCCAGGACGGACAGAACAAGGACGTGAAAGTGATTGAGTGGAGACATTGTGTGTTTAAGAAATCCTTCTCAAACCAACTTATCCAATACTAATAATAGTAATATCTCTTCAAGACGTTTATATCCACATCTACTGCAACTGAAACTTGATGAACATTCCTGCAGTTAATGGTTCTTGGAACAGTTTCCATAAAAAACTGTTTATTAGATGGGAATATATAGACGAATTACTGTCTAGGAAATTTATACTGCAGCCAAGTATCTTGATAATTACATAAAGCGATCTAGAATCCTAGAGTGATACTAATAATCAGATTATTGATCCATATACATTTCAGATTGGAGTTTACTCAAACAACCACGAGTGATCCTATTATGCAGCGGATAAGTAAACGTGGTTGAAACAAAAAAGTGAGAGAGAAAGCCATAATGACTTCGATAACAACAACTGCTTCATCATCAGGACCGAGGATCACGGTCGAGGAAGTTATTGACCATGATGATGATAGTAATGGAGAAACTATCAGGCACACCACCACCACTACTTCTATGATGAGGACTGCAACAACTGAGATTGAGGACATCAATGATGAAAATGTTCTCAGGGAAATGGTGAGTTACCCTTGCACATAATAATATTTCCTTCCAGAGTTCCAAGAAGCAATAGAAACAGACTTGTCTCTGAAGTTCAGAGAGTAATCAGTGTAGTGTGACCTTTTCTACTTTTATTTAAGTACATCGATACGCTACATCAACTTCCAGACTACTTGTGGAGAGAAGGCCAGAGAAACACTTGTTCTCTTGAACTTTCTCCTTTTTTGGTTTATTGAGGGAAAGATACACACACAAGAATTTATTGGGGATCTTTCTGTGTTTGAGAAACCGGCTGAAAAGGAAGGGCGTCGAGATGTTTCGCTTCAAGTACGTGTGTATCCACAATTGTACACGGGATTTCGAGATTCCCGGAAATGTAGGAAGTTTGGTGTCTGAGTTTCCAAAGAAAAGATTATAGGGACACGGGTATCCGTTTAGAATAGGAAAGCAGCAATAATCCAAGTTGTTTAAGTATTCCAAAGGGAAAAGTAAGGAACTTTAAGGAAGAAGAAGAAGAAGGTGAGAGTTGAGATTTGAGTTGGTGTGTGTGTGTGTGTTTCCTATTTCACATTTCTACTTTCTAAGCAGAATTCTTTCCTGTCACTCTTCCACACTCGATTGATTGACAAGGAGATTTCAAACAGAGTTTTGTTAGCTGTGGATCGAGAAGTTGTGGGGAATGAGATGTAGTTGGATACGTGGTAGAAGAGTGTATAGCTTACAGACGGATAGGTTGGGATGATACAGAGCAGTTGGGTAGGGTGTGTGCATATGAAGGAGATGAAGATTGATTTATGAAGAGAAAGTAACTTTTTGCAAGGATGAACACAAGCAAAGCAAGATTTTGATGTGGTTAGTTGGAAAGAAGAGGGGCAAGTCTTGTGGTGAAGGGATACACACACAGAGAAGAAGCCACTTGGACAAGATTTTGTGAGAGATGAGAAAGACATGATTAAAAATTGACGAGTAAAATTTAATAAGCGTAGAAACACACGAAGAAATGTCCCTGAAACTTGAGACGAGAGACAAGGAGAGAGGAAGAACGAGAAAGGTTGTAATTAGCATGGAAATACAAAAGACGCGATAATGTGAACTTGTCATCCTCCTACTTGAGTGAAAGTAGCTTTATGAACAGATGAGTTGATGCTAATGTACATCAAGTGGTAATTATGCGATAGGTCGAGATGTAAAATTTTCACTCCGGCTCTATGTAAAGCAATTATTACGTGTTGTATCAGTTGAAGGAAAGACACACAGTGTTGGAAATTATGACATAAAGTCGTTCCATAGGATGAATAAACATTCTTTCTGTGTCATCTTCAATCGATCTCTTCAACTTTAGTGATACGCTGGTGTTCTTAGCAACAAGGAGACAACGAAAAGATTCATTATTGTAATAATATCTGGATGCCTCTAGACATTCACAGAAAAGTGGAAGATGCTTTCCTTCTGAGAAATGATGAATCTTCTCAACAATAAATACCTTAACATAAAAGTGTTTTTACTCGTAGCTGTATGTATGTATCAACTACCCCAACTAGTACAACTAATATACAGATATTTAGATATGCGTTCCGAATATGACAGTGTAGCACAAGTAAGACTATGTGAAAAAGGAAGAATGATGTCGTACGTATTACATAATCGGTGTATCTCTGGAGAAGAAAGCACAGAGAAATTGTGAGTGATTCTACAAGAAGTGTACAGGTGGGACAGACTTGGAACGAAGGAATTACAGAGTTACATATAACTTGTTTCTCTTTGGAGTACTATGAAAGTTGACTCTGTTGGATTTAATATTCCATATTCCATTCAAAAACCAGAGAGAGGAGTAAACAGCCGTGTAAAAAGTATAAAGCAAGCAATTTTTCAAAGATGATAAATGGGCTTCACGTTAAATCTGGATATTTATATGTAAATTGAAATGAGATGAAGAGGAAAGGGAAATAAAAGACGGTGGGGAAATGAACGTAGAATTAATGTATTCATAATGATAATCATAATATATGGGTTTCACTTTCCCTCCGAGGAATGTGTCATGAATAGGTGTCTCCCTGTATATATCCCCACACTTCTTACTCACAGATCTTTTACATATTACAGCACAGGTGATCTAACGTAGCAAAAGAGACACGACAAAATATCCCTGTCACTTTTTCTTCTTTTTAACGTAGGCAACATTCTGAACTGCCTGGAGATGAGCTGTTTATATGAATAATAAATACACACCACAAAAACCTTGTTGTACCATTTCTGGAGTAAAAAGTTTTTAGTCGACACATTCATAAAAGAATCCTTGACTAATTTCCCACGTGAACATTTCAAGTCAATGCTGCGTGGAATAAACACCTGAAATTCAATTCATACTGTGCGTAGTGATGAGCAATGCCGTTTATTAAGATGGGTAAATTGGATCTCAGAAAGTGTGTAAAGTAAAATACTCCCTAATAAGCTTCCTCCAAAGTTCGCATATGCTAAAAATCTTAATTTGCAACAAGAAGGGTGTTTACAATAAAGGGAAGTGGAAAGAACTTTGCATTTTGTACATAAATAGGCTTTAGGGTAAGTTCAGTACAAAGTTCATAAAGGCTTTAGTCTTTCTGCGTAGGATGTGGAAACCTCTTTCATGGTTGTTCTTCACGTTTGATGATGTTATATCTTCCGAGGTTGTAATTCACTGGTGTGTGTGCATTATACAATGTTGTGGTCGTCAAGAAAGGATAAAAATGCACCGAGATTAAAGGGTCTGTAGTCAAAATTCCCATTATAGTTAGTAGTGGCAATATGACTATCTTTGATGGTGTAGATTGTAAAAAAACTCTATAGAGAACACAGAGAGAGTTGGTTAAGGCGCAGGAATAACTTTAAGCTAACTTTTAAATCAAACAGATGTGTGCAGACATTTTGGCAAAAGGCTTGTTCTCCACAACTCCATGTTTGGCCCTACGTAATAATAACTTGTGGCTTAACCTTTAATAACAATCTTGTGGTTACTCATACACACACAGCTTTCCATCGTGTGGGCAACTATTTTTTTACATTTCTATTTCAAAAAGTTGAACCTGACTTGGACTAATCCCCAGAGACAACTGGGTATTCATATACACAACCATATGTGTGTCTGTCTCTCAGGAACTATTGTGAGAGATTTCTTCTTTTGGAAATGGAATTTTTATTTGCCTACAGAAGCTTTTAAAACACACACACACAGATTGGATGATTAGATGCCCTGTGGTCAGATTATTAAATCAACATGTGTGAGTGACGGGGAACTAACTGGAATGAGTAGCCAAAAGTCACTCATTGTCTATTCCTCCTGTGAGCTCTAAGGGCTCATCAACCAACTATAGTAATTAATTGAGACTTACAAGACCACAAAACTTTGATTGACTGACATGTACAAATTAATTTGAGGACGAGAAGACTCAAAGACGAATGAAAGACGTGGAAGAAGGGAAGAGTTTTTATTGCTCCGGCAGAATGGAAGAATCCTGTTGAGCGATCTCATAAAATACATTTCACCAACCCCAACTGAAAGATTTTCATTTCAAGACGCTCTGCATTTTGTGTATGATGACTTTGTCGTTTGTATTGCCAACACAACAACAACCGTTTCTAAAAGAAGGTTCCAGAGGTGGAGGTGTCATTTCATGGAAGAGCTTTCCTTTCGAAAGAATTTGGACTCTCTGGAAATCTCGTAACTAAAAGGTCTCTCTACTCCTCACCCAAAAAACCTTTTGGTATTCTCCTTGTCGAGATGTCCCCAAATGTAATGAAATAAACAAGACGATAAATCTCCTCAAAAGATTTGATGCTCCTATTAAGGACATTTATGTTCTTTTTTCAATTTGCTTTCTTCATCAGAATGTATTTATGATGAAAAGTGTCTCTATTATTCCTCTCACCACTTCATGCGTGTGATTATATATATGTGACATTTGACTTGTAGGACAATTCTCCCGACAAGACACACACTTTAGAGGAACTACCTGAGTTTTATGAGCCACCACAACAACAACTTTTAACCATAAGTCCTTCGAGTTGTTTATTTGTTCCAAAGAAGATTTAGAGTAATATGTGGTGTGAGTATTTGTAATAAATATCTCGAGTGTCTTGATGTGTAAAGGTGCGGCTTAATCTCTTGGAGGTGTTGAGATGAATGAGTGTTGATTATGATGTTGGAGATCTGCGTGGACTCGGTAGATTTGTGGGTTTCATTCGTGTGCATTGTAGATTAAGTATTTGAATAAGACACAATAGCATGGAGAGATCCGGCTTCTCATTAAGAATGGTTTTAATAAGGACTTTAGGTGGTAAGTCTTCTCTCATCGTCAATGAGCCGCGATGGGAAGACCATAAAATCCCACACTCATTTAGTACACCGCAGTGTGGGTTGCCGTCGAGTGGCCAAGTGTCGATTAATTGACCTTTAATAAACGATGTATAAACTGGATTTCGAGATGTCTAGCAATACGGATTCTTAAACATATGACGCGATGATGATTGATAGGCTGGACTGTATAAACTACAACACTTCTGGGTCTCCATGGGGAAACATGAGACTTCATAGCAGTTCTTATTATTTATTACAGTGGGAGGAGTCAGAAGACCCGGATGAGAAGCGTCAGTTACGGTCCAGGATGTACAAACTGCGGGAGGATCGATTGAAAGAATACTACGGACGGGAAGGTCACGACATTCTAGAGAATATCCTGAAACCTGAAATGATTGAAAGCAACATGGACAATGGAATGGTTGAGATAGAATCAACATTGGAAAAAGGAGGAGAGTCGGTCATGGCGAGTGAAGGTCAGGTAACTCAAAGTGTGACAAAGTCTGTGACATCTGGAGGAGTTACCATGACCAGCACAACATCTGCAGTGACCAGAGAGAGTCGTAGGAAAGTGAATAGCAAGACAAGCACTGAGGAAACTGAAGTCGATGCCAATTTGGCCAAAAGAATCCGTGGGAAAGACAGGGTAGGTCAGATTAAGGAAATCAAGAAGTCTGTGTCCAAATCAGTCCAACAAGGATCTACAAAGTCCAGAAGAAGAGGATCTACAACGGGGGAAGATGAGACAGGGTCGAATATCCTTACATCTAAACCATCGAATAAAACAACAGGAAGAACTACAACCGACGTAGTGGCTTTGAAGGCAACAGGAAATTCAATGCGGAATGGCGAGATGAATGGACGAAGGACTGAGGGAGTTACACGGGGAGTGGTCAATGGAAAGTCATCCATCTCCGGGTCAGCAAAAGCATCCCGAGTTGTTACAGTGGAGACCAATAAAGGAGGAGACGTCGTGACAACCACAACTACTACAGCTGCAATGAGTAGTAAGAAGTCAACTACTGTTAAGAGTTCCACTACTTCCATGACATCCAGTTCGTTTCAGTCCCGCAAAGTTATGTCCAGCACGAGTATGAGTAACACTAATCAGAGATCGTCTGATCAGCAAAGTGGTGTGGAAATCGTGGAAGTTGTGGAGCCGCCGGAGGTCTCTTCTTCTGCTGGAGGCCTTGGAGCGATAAATCGTTCCATGGGCAGTGTTGGTGGACCTACCACAAAAACCGAAGGAGGAGTGAAACCCAAGAAACCGAATGTCTCCTTGAAGGAAAAAACAAAGACTGTGAATAAATCACGGGAATCAAGTCCAAAGAGATCCGTAACCAAGACCAATCCTTCAACATCTTCACCACCACAAATAACCACCACCACTCCATCCTCCGCAGTTATTACTTCCAGAAAGTCCAGTGGGAGTGAAAGGACCCCAAGGACACCAACCAAGGGAAAAACTTCCGTCCCCGAGCAAGCCAAGACAGAAGAGAAGATTATGAGGGAGTTGGACATTTTAGACACGTATTTGTCTCAACGCAGCATTTCCTTGGATGAGAAGGACCCTTCAGGGTCTCCCACTACCACCAAAGTAAACGGCACGATGACTAAGGGGGAGGAGATTGACGTAATGGAGAGTGGCAAGGAACCTCCGTTTATTAAGAAAGAGTGGAAGTACGGATGCCCCGGTGACCACGAAAGGTCTCACATGACATCCCACAAGTCTTCGCCAATCCCAAAGTCAAATGTGGAAGAAGAAGTTTTGAGTTTGGAAGAAGCGAGTGAATTGAGTCGACCTGGAAAGTCAAAGAAATCCCCTGGAAAAGTGAGACAGAAGGAGAACACACCTCACAAAGATTCACCTGTAAGAAGGAGAGGGAGCAGGACAAGTGGGGATGGAAAAGCTGCCTCCACAGAGATAAAAAAGAAACTTGTGGGAGATGTTGGCAGTGGCAGTGGTGGTGGGGGGAGACCTGAACCAAATCCAAGAATCAGGAAGGATAATGAATCTTCTCCAGAGAGATCTTCGTCTTCACCTGAAAGGAGAACTCAGTCAAGAAGACCAATTAATCTTGAGGACGATGATGAAGATGATGGTGACTTGTTGAAGCCTCAGGGCCCTTCAAAAGATTTAGATAGTCCAGGAGCAGTGTTGAAAGCGAAGAGTTTGTTTGAGACGAAGGCTCAAGAAGCAGCAAAGGACAGATCCTCAGCAGATTTTGATTTGGACAAGGGTTTGGGTCAGAGTGCAAAGGTGTCTAGGAAGGCCGCTTTGTTCGAGGCGAGGTCAAGGGGAGAAAGGATCAGCGTGTCTTCAGAATCTTCCCTTTCACTCCTTCCAGAAGGAGATAAGCCAATGATTGAAGAAGAAACAGTTGTAAGGGGCAAAGTGAACCTTATGGAATCTCCTGTAGAGCAGAAGAATACCGTAGGCACTGGAGACACTGTAAGAGAACAGGTCCTTCCTTCGACTACATCTTCAGTTACTGGAAATAAAAGAGACGATGCCCCAACAAGAAGTGGAGGAATCAACACGAAGAATAAGTCTCCTCCTGGAGGAAAGGACTCTCCTAAACGACGAGGGTCTCGAGCAGAGACGCCTGACAATGCTACTCAAACCATTGAGACTAGTGGAACTCGAAGAGACAGTCGAAGGAAAAGCGAAGGGAGAAAATCCCCCGAGAGAAAGCCAGTGGGGATAAGTGAGACTACGAAGGAGTCAAAGGCAACAACATCAGAAGCTACAAACACTTTGACATCCAAGACGTCAAGCAATAAAACTTCTACCCGTCGGCAGAGTTATGAATCCAAAGTGGAATCCAAGACTACTAATCGTTTGATGAATGGTCATCGCGAAACTCCAGACGAAAAACTCAACAATAACTACGAAAGCTCCGAAGGAACGAAGACCACTTCAGTGAAGAGCTCTCAACAAACCAGTAACCAACAGACATCCCCTTCTCATCGCATGACAACAACTGCACTCAACGCAGTGGATAATATGGATGACCTGGAAGAACTAGAACGACTCCTGGAGAAAGCAACAGATTATGACGAGCGGTCCAAGATTCGCGGAAGGATAAGAGCGTTGAAAAGAAAAGCAGCGTTGGTTAAAAAGTCTTCCGCAGAAGACAGTGGAATCGGAGGAGAGTCTTCTTCCCCTGAACGAAGTCCAAAACGGTCTCCTTCCAACCTCACGAGTGACGATTTGAAGGTTAAAATTCCTTCAAAGTGTTATTCAGAGAGACGAAGGAGTTCTGGAGAAATTCCAAAGGTTTCTTCTGGAGGAGGAGGAAGGAAAAAGTCTGGAGATGTCCAGGTTGAAGTAAAAAAGAAAGAAGAAGTGACTAAGGCAAGTGGGTTGGGCAGAAGAACTTCAAGAGACAAAGTAGACGACGGTCGAAAGAGTCCAGAGGAAAGGAAAGGTCGGAGACGGTCGAGTCCAGAACCCAAAAAGTCCCCATCTCCCAATAGAAACGGTCCCTCCGGGGATGAACAAAGGAGACCTTCAGGTGAAAGGAAACTCTCTTCGGAGACACAAGAGTTGTTGAGCACCAGAAAGTACTCCAGAGCTGAAGGGGATGAAGAAGTCAAAGGAAGCAGGGTTAGTCAGAAGACAGGGAACAAGAGTCCCGAGAGGGTGGCCAGTGATGAACTTCCTGGCAGAGGCAGTCAGAGTTCTTCCAGGAGGAATTCTTATTCCAAAGGATCTTCCAGGGGAACTCCTGAACCCACTTTCGAAAGAGAAAACTCTATGGAAAAAACAAGAACCCTTTTGGAATCCGTTCCTGAAGTAAAAGTCGCTGGTAAAGATCCTGAGCAATACGATGCTGACATTTTAAGCAGACCGAGTGTGTTTTGTGCTCGAAGGGAAAAGAGTTTCGTTCAAGACGAGACTTTAAGCAGCAAGAGAGTACGGGACTCGGTGTCTCCTCAAAGAAGTGAGATTCCAGTGTCCAGTCGAATGAAGTCCAAGTTAAATGAAGACACTAAAACCACCACCACGTCGTATTCCAGTGTTGGAAGTCCAGTGAAGTCTACAGAGAAGAAGAATGAGGTTACCGAAGAGACGCCTGGAAAGACAAGTAAAGTGTCATCCAGGAAGAACTCATCGGAATTACCCAGAAGACCGTCAAACGGAGAGGAGTCAATTTCAACCACCACTTCAACTACCAACAAGACCAGGAAAACCTCTGAGGAGTTGTCTGTGAAAAAGTTTACAAGGAAGGAAAGCAGTGAAGAAACTCCAGAAGGCAAGGGACCTTCCTTTAAACGACCCACCACCAGAAAAATCTCCAAGGAAGAAACTGAAAAGAAAGTGACAAGTCGAACTGAACAAACAACCTCAAAACTGGCAGGAGAACGTAAAGTCTCAACTTCCCCCTTAAGAAGTTCTTCAGTGACCAAGTCCACCAAGACGTCCACCGTAGAAGGAACAACAAGTTCCCAACAAAAGAAGCAAGGGACGGAATCAGTCACATCCAGTTATGGC
The DNA here is from genome assembly GCA_034696565.1 of Isotomurus graminis. NCBI lineage: Eukaryota > Metazoa > Arthropoda > Collembola > Entomobryomorpha > Isotomidae > Isotomurus > Isotomurus graminis. The sequence continues at coordinate 12,313 of JAQGAB010000197.1, read as the reverse complement.
GTTGGCCCCACAGATGACGATGGAATTCCTCTCTTCGGGCTACGAGCTTTAAGAAAGATTAAGCAAGCCCAGGAACAAATTGCTGTGCACAAGGGATCATCATCAACTGCATCTCCAGCTTCTACTGAAGAGTCCCTCGTCATTCGTTCCAGTGAGAACTTTGGACTTCGAGCGTTGAAGAAAGGGTCAAGTGCCAGCCGAGGATTTGATGAAAAAACAGAGTCATCCGTTCCACGAGGTTCCACCCGAGAAAGCAAATCATCTTCGGTAGAAGAAGACTCGAGACAAATTGATGAAACATCCTTTGCTTTCACCACCACCACCAGTAGCAACACGTCTGTCACTAGTGGAGTTACTTCTCCTAAATCCATTCTGAAGAAAACATCATCATTTACGAGTAATCATCGAAGTATAAAGTCTGAGGAGAGAGATGACAATGCCGGAGGATCTGATGAAAGAGAAACTGAAGAATTTAGTAGTAGCTTCAAGGCTGGAACTCCCAATCCTGATGACTCTTCTTGGATGAGGAAATCAGTGTCCCCTTCTCCAGAGGCGGTGGGAAGTTTCTCCCGAGGCAAAGTCGGTCGATCTTCTGTAAAAGAAATGTCTAGACGATTTGAAACTACTGAATCATCACCCGCACCAGTCACAACCATATCCAGACCAGCTTTCGCTAGAGCAGACAGTCCAAGCAGAATCCCCTCACCAATCCGTGCTACTACTACCATAAGCACCAAAACCAGTGTAGAAGTTAAATCAACTCACCCTCAGAACGTAGAAGTCACCCGAACTGACCTGGAAGACGTCGAAGGAACAGGAAGTGGAGGAACAATGACCAAGATCGCGTGTCTCAACGAACCCCAAATGGGAAGTGACTCAACCATAACTCGCATCACAAGGACCAAAGTCACTAAAACCAGCACAGGACGGAGTTTCCTCACAGACCAAAGTCCAGTCAAGAACTTGGGCGACGTGATAGAACGGATGAAAGGGGAGGAGGGGGAATACGCAGGGGACAAGGACGACGAAGGAGGAAGTGGTCGAGAGAGTCATCACGAAGAAGACGGCCGGAGTCTGTTGAACAAATTCATCGGAGCTCAGATCATAATGCAAGCAGTGGAACCGATGCTCGTGACGGAAAAGGTGAGGGAGAAAGCGACGAGAGATTTATGGCATCTGACCCTGTAGAAAAAGTAGGGAAGTAGGTGAGGAGGCTGCGACACAACCGGCTAAGATTAGAGATGGGTGTGTGCGAATAAATAACATTCTCCCCAGATTCATTCAGATATGAATTCATCATTCTCAGCCAAAAAATTAACTTAGGTCGTAAATTCAATTCCTCTCCTGTATTACGAGATCCACACAAGTTGATGGGAGGAGATGAAAGGTCTACACACACGCGTGTGTAAAACGCTCTTTTAAGCTTTGTCGGGGGTTCTTCTGTGAGTGTCCTACTTCCCAAGGCCAAGATGATTATACATCCCAATAGTGACGATACTAATGAATAGATTAGGGAGATACACAATCCTACAAACTCCAACGGATTTGAGGTGAGAATGAGTATTTCCTCCACTCACCAAACATAATCGCACGTCGAGTGGAAACCGCATTCTCGAGTGCCTCTGAGGAAACAATCAGTGGGGGTTGTTTCTTAATTTAAGTTCCATGTATGCCTCCTGGACCAATTCCAGAGGAACTGCTCAGTCCATGAAATACACACGTATCATTTTCCTCCAACGATTTCCAAATATATTACAGTTAGGTACTCTGAGAGTAGTGTGGAATTTTTCATGGAATTTTACGTAGCACCGTTTGTTTCCTGTCTGATCATCACATGGCATGAGTGAGAGGTTGATGGCCATATATGAGAAAGATGAGGTTCAAAAAGGGACATTTCTTTTGCTTAGCACCACCAAAAGAAGTTCTCCGTTTGAGTAATAGATATGTGTAGAGGAAGTTCATTACAGAGAGATTCCTTTCATATGTATATAGTAGATAGAGATTTGTAGAAAAGATCCATTTACTGGGCACAAGATCAACATGCGAGAGAGGAATCTGTGCATAATACACACATAGTCACTATATAGTCAGTACGAGCTGTACCGTGATTTCCGCAGAAGGAAATTGCACACAGAGAATCTTGGATAGACATTAAATGCAAGGAGAGTTTAAAAGGATATGAGGAAAGGAAATCTTGTACAGAGTTAAAAGATGATCTCCTCTACAGCGGATGTCCCTACACACAGTCTTCCCCATTCTACAGAGAAAGCTGAGTTTATAAATCTGGGTGGCTCTCCCATCCCGTGTGTGTGTGTGTGTCGTCGTCGTGTTCTCAAAATAGTTTGAAATATACACAGCGAACGTCTCGGGTGCAAAAATTCTGGCACTATTACTATTTTAGGGCAAAGAGATGAGAAAACAGTCAGGTTTCTCACCTTAAGAAACACGACAAAGCGCTTCCACAACTGATGGCTATATAAGTCCTTAATGCAGAAATAGACTTGGACTCGTTTCATACTTTTGTAGTTGTTTCTGCTTTTCAAATTCAACAGTTTCTCTATCTCTTTCCACATGTTGATGATAGCCAAAAGTGTTTTTAGGCTTCTACACTTAAGAATGAACCTTAACAAACCTCAGTGTGGACTCTTAAGAAACGAAGAATGGGAAACGTAATAAAACTAATGGGATTAATCTTCGTAGCTGTAATTAATGTCAGAGAGCATTTTGCGTGTGTTGTGTAGTTTTCCCAGAAACACCGTTTTTATGGAATCACACAAAAAGTGTACAAGGATTCCGTTGTACTCGCTCTGCTGTAATCTTCAGTCCATTTTTAGCTCCAAGTATCACAGAGTGACTTTGACTGCGTGTGGGGAAAATGTGTGTCCACATGCACGAAATGCATCTCATCATTCCACCACACAGAGTACAGAAAAAGCAATAATAATACGCAGCAGAGCTTAAATGGACACTTTGAGTGTGCAAAAACGGGTGCCTTCCAAAATTAAACGATTTATGGGAAGTGTGGATGTGTGTGTAGCGTTTCATGGTTGCATCCAGTTGATGAAACCTTACAGAGAAAGTGTGTTTTTGGCTGTGTGAACGAGTTTTGTTGTGCAGTGAATGCATTAAACCTACTAAAGCACACAGTAGAACACAAAACTAAAACACTATGCAACCTACAAAAACTACAAATACACACACACGCTTATTTTTACATGAAATGAGCTAGTTTCCCTCGTGCACATAAAAGGATGGATCTTTCCTTTGTAACTTCACCATTTTACATCTGCTAGACTTTGTGGCTCAAGTCTTCTTTCATCCTCCTTAAAAATCACGGATATAAATGTATCCTTACGACGAAGGAGTTTAGTCTCTTGTAAATATGCACAAACTACGGTTTACCCTAAGGTTGTGTGTGTATGTGTAGTTGTATGCAATTTAATTATTGCATACGTACACATTCTCTACGTAGATGCATGTAGAATGGTTTTTACATCTTACCTTTTAAAAGTTGTACACACAAGGGAAAGGCGGTGCTCAAAGTCCTATAGTTTTCACTAGAATCCTCATGAAAAGTAGGTGTCTATCCGGATTTCTACAGGAACATCTCAGCATCATCACACAACAAAACATGTATATGTGGCTAAAGAAATCGGTGCCAAAAAGACTTTTGAACAAACTGTTAACTATAAAGTCTTCTCACAGCTTTCCTAGAAGGATTCTATGGTGTCTAATAGTAAATTTAGGCTTCACTCTCTTCATATGTATTAGAAAACAGAAAAAGTGTGGTTGTGCCTAAACATTATAAGCGTTAGCGTCATCACAGTCTCATCTGATCATCTTTAAGTATTAGTTCCTCGTATCACAGTTTAGTTCGAGGTCCTCAATTCAAAGGATTTTTAACAAAAATCCAGTGTCGCTGTGTCGTCGATAACACCAACATTTGGTAATTCAACTTTATACTCTCTAATCATCACCTTCTTTAAACTTTATATACAAGATTCATAAGTTCATTCACAAGAGTTGTCACCAGGTTCTTGTGATTCCATTGTCTGCGAATCTTTGTTTAGTAAGTTCCTCTTAATGTCTGATTAGCTCGGTAATTTACTAAGGATATATAGAGATACACACAACAACTAAAAGTTTACCCGCACATACATTTTTTGTTGTGCAGCCAATCTTTTTGCACATCACGTCAATTGATGATGAGACTGCCAGAGAGGAAAGAATACATATGCAGAATGCAGACAGATCTCTGAGTAGAAAAATTAGAAATATTGTGTTGGGTTGCATTTGCAAAGTGACATCAGAGATCTCAAGTTCACGAATATTTAGAGATTCTATCAAAAGTCTATTTAACAAGAGAGACGGGTGAACAATGTGCTGGTGAACATATCGTGGGAGATTGTTTTATTGCTTCCAGATTTTCTTGTGCATTACTAACTTATGCACCTGTGCAGAAAAGGAGATTTTAACTGTGACAGTTTTATGTCCAAGGTCTCGTAGTTTAAGTGAGAGACACAGGACAGAAAGTGCGAGTAGGATTGAAGATAATTGTGGTGTTAAGTAGAAAACAGAAAGGTCTTTTCACACACTAAACTTGCTATTTATACTCGAGACCAATCACAATTATTTTTGAACTTGATTTAAAAATAGAGGAAGGACAGATGAACAAAAGGAGTTTAATAGAAGAAGATACAAAACGAGAGAGTAAATGTTAATATTAATCCAAGCCTTATTTGTCCCGAATGAGGGAATTACATGTAACCAGACATTATGAGATTTTTATAAATCCCCTTTAAATGTTTTTGATCCACGTGATCTTGTTTTTTATCCGATCTCCTTCCATCCTATTCTTACTCACAGTGATTCTCTTTCTAATAAAGGTGAGCATGTCCTCGAGTCTTGTCATTAATGGTGTGAATGTCGACACGGAATCGGACACGGCCAAGCTCAGACAATTGGTGAGTATCTTTCAATTATATATTTATCTTTAGGTATATATCATCAGTCATATATGTGGTTAAAGTATTCCCAACTTAAATTATCAAACACAACGAGCTTTCCAGCATTGGAATGGGTAGTTACTTACTAAAGAATGTAGGGAACACATGGATATTTAATTTAGGTACCCTAACCTACCTTTATCCGCTTTACAGTCGAGTACAGCTAATTCTAAGGATTTGTGTGAACATTTGCACGTTAACCTTTACGGAGAAATACACAAGTACCTTTGTACGTTGTCCTGTAGCTTGTGCCAATTAACAGCCGTAGAGGAACGCCATTATAGAGTGAGTTATTAGAAGCATCTCACAGAACCCAAGTGTACGGAGTCTATTTTTTATTTCTCAGAAGAAGGTTGTCACTCCATTTGAACTTTGTGTATGACTTAACCGAGTTTCCAAAGATTGGAAACGACCGTGGTTTTTGTGCTTCAGAAAGTGAAAGATTACCAAACAAGTCCAGGTTGGATGTTTTTTGGCGTAGACTTCATTTCTCTTCGTTTCTTGGCCTGCATTTTGGTGGAAATCTGCCATTGCCTCGGTTTAATGATAGTAAATGTTAAATGTGAACATGTGAGATCTTCGGATGAAAGGATTTTGAAGTGCAAATGGTAGGGGAGTTTATGTATAATAGTGTGTAGTCGCAGTTAGGTGAGTTGTGTCTAAGGGGATCCAGATGATGAGACTAATGATTATGTGTGAGAGGATTTTTCGCCTTCCTACCGATAAGTCTTCTTTGAATAAAGTTGTAAGCACAATACAAATAAACCTTCGATTTAGCATTCAGTTCAAAAGAAATAATCCGCCTACTCTCGTGTCTGTTAACTATTTGTTTTATACAAGACAACTTGGCAAAAAAACCCTACACAGGAATAAACTTTGATGAACTTTCAATACACAAAAATTACAAAGGGATTTTAATTTACGACCTTTTAAAATTCTTCCCGTCTCGGGAAAGACTTTTTTCCCAAAAGAATCTTTTATAGACTTCCAGACACAAATATCTTTTGCATGTCATTTAACGCTGAGTCAATAAACTTGAACGTTAATCATTATCGGTTTGAAAGCCAGAAAAACATTTAAGGTGAAAGGGTTCATGGGACGATAAGAAGGGAGTAAAAATACATGGCACACAGGTTCTTTTACGCTTTTACAGTAACGGGGAAGTGACGTGTGAAGACTGACTGACTAGACGAAACTAATGGGAATTTCTGGTGTGACTTTTAAATGGATCCAATGCTTATTAATTATATGTGTGTATTTCCGCTAAGCTAAACTCTCCTGGGGTTGGCACAGGAAATCCAGGAAATTCCTGGTGACTTCATCCTGAGTGGAAAGTGACAGACACACTTTATACACATGAATAAACAGACTCGGGGATTAAGATTTGTATTAATCCTATACACTTAGCACAATAAAGAAATTAATTAAGCAAATAATGTTATATTCCAGTTGGCTGAAGTGGACGGAGGAGATCGGGAACGAGTGGAAAGCCGTTTACGGATGTTGGGTGAGTTGAGAAATATTCTCAAGACTTCCTGGAGATCCCAAGAATTGTAGAAGAAGCTTAGTTAGTTGTTGTAGAATGTAGACATGAATAAATTGTACAGATACATATGATACACACGTAATATACCGCGATATGGTAAAAGTTGAGTCTCGGGTGTACTCAGGTGTGTGTTACGCGACCGTTCACAGCATTTTAAGTGGAATTCATGGAAGAAAGTCAGGAAGGAAAGGAGAGATGGAATTTACATAAAGTAGAAAGTGGAATGTAATACGAGCGATGCATTTTTGTCCTCACCTGCTCACACTTTCTCTACGGTGGATTATACTTGAGACACAGTGAGAGAGCTTTATCGGTATGAAAAAATGTCTCGGTTCGTTGGTAGTGGTGATAGGTGTGTAAGTAAGCCTCTCTCCATGTCAGATGATGCGTTCTTTTGTTTCATTTTCCACTAGAATTGAATAGATAAATCTTTAAGACGAAGAAGAACAAAAATGGTTAAAGATGGAGAGATGCAGTTTTGTACAACGTGTGGACGTTTCCCTGGACGTGTGTCTCTCGAAAAAACTATCGAGTATCAACATAAATTGTAGTCAAGAGTTTAAAAGTCTTCAAGGAAGAAATCAGAAAAGTCTGGTTTAAACGAACGACAAAGAGATTTCCCGTATAAAAAATTAGTTTCCAAGAAATCACTTTCTCTCTAAGTCGTTCTTATTTGGAAATATTCAAGGCAGTAAGAGTTTTTAGCGTATTTTCCTTCATCTCTTTGAATCCCACGGGTAGTCAATCTTCTTCGTCTTTCCCTGATAAATGGTTTTAACCAAAAACTGACTTGATCAGATTACACAACTGCGAGTCTCTTTAACTTCTCTGAACTACACTCGATTTAGACTCGTGATACGCATGCATGAGATTTATTCTGTTGTATACACCAAGCGTAATAATGACTTTTAAGGCAGTTCAAGACGTAATTGTGTTTGTTGTAAGAATCGATCTTGATTTGCGACACAACAACCAGAAGACGAATATATAAAAGAACCTATACAATCTTTTTCATCTCTTCAAGATATCCAAGTAGCTCAAGATTGATTGGGTTGTCCAACTTTTATTCTGCAGAAGGAGTTCTTGTCACTTCATTACTTTTGTAATAGATTAACCCACCAAAAGACATAACCTTTCTTTCATTAAGGACCTCAGAGATTCTTAAGTCATGCCGCTTTGTAGTAATCAACTTGTGTTTTTCATTAAGTCGTCTATTCCTCGTCTGGTTAGGATTTCGTGTTAACCATAATTGGTCATGTCTCATGACATCTCAAGACATTAATTAGATGCACAAGCAGGAGAGGACATGAGTGTATTTTTCTCACAATTTTTAGACTCTCATAAAGTCACCAAATTCATTAAGACACACACACACGAAGCTAATAAAGAATTACTGACTTCCTTTAATGTGATTTGGTAATCGGTATTACTTTCTGTATTCCCAGAATTAATGCAAGTCAAAAGCCATTTTGGCACAACACATTAAAAAACCTCAGAGATTCTTTCAAGTTGAATGGTCTTTGAATAGATTGCATAACATGAGACAGGCGTATCTGTGTGTATGCTCTCATTAAACCTTGGATAAATCTACAGCAAGACATACACAACACTTGTACACTCTTTCACACAAGCCTCGCTAATTTAGGAACACTACGAGAGAGTTGTACAAGACCAATTCATCAAACTAAATAAGGATTTGACCAGACGAGACTAAAAAATGACAAGATTTAATAGTTTGAGAGACATAACCAAACTACCTACTCATCAAATGGACCTAATACAACCTTAGACATCTCTTAACCACCTTTGCACACCGTCTGTGTTGTTGTTGCCTTTTTAAAGTGAACAAAAGGTTGTTTGGAAAGCCATAAAAGCATCTCACTTCTTGGGAGTAATTGATGGACTTAATGAGTGGAGGTGAACAATAGCAGAATTGATGAACTTTGTCACTCCAACCAAAAGTGAGTGCGAACTAGTTTCATCCGAGATTTGCATTGAGGTGATTGTGCAGTGAATGAAATAAAAAACGGAACGTAAACACACGCAGTACAAACTAGAAGTGGATAAGGTCATGTCTCTGTCAGAGTTGAATGAATTAAGTTTGAATTCCGATTTTGAAGCATCTGTTATATACTGGCTGTCCATGTTGTGTTCTAGTCTTGTCAAGGATTGTTTTGTGTGTCTGCGGGGGTGATTTATAGACCAATTACAATACAAGCAATTACATCTCCACTTACAATCCAAAGGAATGAATAAAAGACGGTTAGAAAGATATTCTGGATGAATTCCTAGACGTTTATGTACAAACCTGATGGTGTTTAGAAAGACTAAGCAGATGGGGTTTGTTTGAGGAAGTAGAAAGGAAGTGATTGATGAGTTTATTTGCGCAAAGACAAGAAATAAGTTATGTCCTTACAGAATCAAATGGAGGGAGTATCGTTAAGGGAGACGGTGGCGAAGGGTCTGGAGGCCCAAGCAGTCGACGATCATCGCGACCCGGACTCACAAAGACGATGTCAATCGCTGGGATCCAATTAGGCGGAGGATCCACCGGAGGCGATGACAACGACGAGGACATAGTGACTGGTGAGTTGATGCCGTTGATATTAGGTCAGCTAGCGAGTTCATTGGAGAAGAGCAACAAGTCTGGTGAAGGCATCTACGCGTCATCATCTTCGGAGGGTGAAGGGATATTAAAGGGGGATGTTAGTGGTAGGAGTCATACGAGAAATAATGAAGGAACAAGTAGGGAAAGCAGTAGTGATGATGATGGTAGTCGGGAAGATGTTGAAAGCAGTGGAGATCATAGGGGAAGTAATAGTAACAGTAGCAGCAGCAGTAGTGACGAAGAAGAGTCTTCATCTCGTCGATGTGTATTTGACTCTGGGACTGAATCCGGTGAGGATGTTGGCTCTCCTCCCAAAGTTGGAGGAGCATTTGGTGGCGGTGGTGGTGGGAACAAGTCAGGAGAGTTGTCTGACTTTATGGAAGGACTGAGAAACACGCTCAAGAAGAATCAGACCAACGAGACTTTGCTGAGTTCTTATTCTTCCCAGCTTGACGCTTTTCTGGGTGAAGGGGCTTCTACTTCTGCTGCTGGTGGTGGTGGTGGTGGGGAGAGTTGTAGTATTCTAGAGGCTTTGGTGGTGGGGGACACGAAGGGTACAGACTTAATATTAAGTGAGGAACAAATAATAAGTGACTCGCACCAACACACGGACCAAGAAGGTCTTGTCCAGCAAGTAGACAAAGTTTTAAGTCTCTTGAGAGGTTCATTAGTTAAAGACTCTGGGGAAAGTGAAGGAGTCTCATCTGCACTTGACTTCACCTCCGACCCGTCCAAAGGGAAAGAGTTGGTAGCTCTCATCGACAGACTTAAAGCGTCACTAATTGCACAACAGCAGCAGAAAGACGAAGAAAACGCAGAGCAGAAGAAGGAGGAATCAACACCTGAGGAAAAGTCTCCTGGAGAAGAAACTCCGGGGACAAGTGAGACGCAGGAAGTGAAGGTTATTCCTTCGAGGAAAGGTTCTTGTGGAAGCCAAGGGTCTCCAGAAGGAGGTTCCAGGATAGGTCCTGCAGTAGTTCACCAGGACGGAGCAGAAAACGGCCCAGGAGTGGCGGTGGTGGAGGTCAGGAGGACTGCAGTAGCTGAGGAGATGTTGGCGTGGGCTCAGAATCGTCCCCCGGACATTGTCCCCCTTCCTTGGGTCAACCACATTCAGTCCACACTCACTGAGGAGCGGAAAAAGTCCATCGGAGGGACCAGTGAGGAAGTCCCATGGAAAGTCCGGAAGAAACGGACTCACGGAAGAAGTCACACTGTCGGAGTGACTCTGGAGGAGTTGGCCGAGGCCAGGAGATATCTACAAGAGTCTGCTTATCGAACTGCTCTCCAGGAACAAACAGGACAACCCGAACCTCCTCCAGTTATTCCCCACCCACCTACACAAAGTGAAGAGGAAAAAGCTCTGGACATGGAAATACGAAACACTCTTGCCAAGTCCTCCACAGTCCCGTCTATGGAAGTTGAAGACGACGTGTTTGAGCCACATAAGCAACCTCCACTCAACTCCAGTTGGCTGGAAGATGTTGAAAAAGGTCTCACCCGGTTCCCTCGACCTTTTGTAAAGGCCACCACCAAAGGATTCTACGGGGACGCTGCGTACCAACCGCCTCCAGAGAGACGAATGACCTACGGGAGCATCGACGACACTAACACATCCAACCTCCACAGTAAAGTTACTAATGCAAAGGTCAAGCCTTTCAGGACGTTCTCCTTGGACAACGCGTATGACCCGAGCAAAGGTCTCTTCACAAAGGAAGAGACTGTGCAGATCGCAATCCACCAGGCGGCCATAAAGAAACAAATGTCGGAGGAAGAGGATCGAAGGAAACGGCGTGGAAGCATAGAGGCGTCTCAAGGGAGGTTGTATTCCAGTGGAGGGTCCCCCAATGTCCCCAGGGACTTTTCACTCGCATTGCCCAAGCCCTACTCACCTCCTGAAAGGACTAAGACAGAGTCTTCTGGAATGGACTCTGGATACACCGAAGAAAGTGGCTCTGACACGAACAAGCAGCAAAGCCAACAACCCAGTGACCAGATTGTAGTATACGACAGTTCCCCAGCAGTGACTATCCCTTCATCCACTACGACCACGTACCTCCAGCAGTCCCCTGCATCTCCTAATAACAACAAGCGCATTGAGAATGTCCAGATCTCCCTCAAGGACCTCAATTCCTCCGACTTCCCTCAGTTGCAGATCGCCATAACCCTCAACACCAACAATGGACCTGGAGGAGGTGGAAATGGAGGAGCAAGTGAGACAACAGTTGTCCAGTTTACTAATCCAAACGCTGTGAGTGCTTCCCTTAACAAGCAGATTCAACCACAGCAACAACAGCAGCAAATCCCTTCAACCTCCGGAGGAGCTGACAAGGGAGCTCGATACAAATCAAAGAACGAACGGAAGAAGCGAATGAAGCGAGCAAACACAATTGACATTCCACAGCCCCCTGGCTTCCACGTCCACCATGAAGACGACTCTGAAATGGAAGATGAGGAGGACTCGGATGCAACTTTGGGATATGGAGGATCCAATGGCAGCAAAAACGGAGACACACCTAACAATAAATCTGTCCACCAGCCTCTCACCTACGCCCCGTTTAAACCCAAGACTGATGGGGATAGGAAGTTCCTAGCGTTCCTGGAGAAGAATAACGCCATTCCCACTTCAGGACCGGTGGGAGGAGCTCCAGGCAAACCTTTGTACCTGACAGCCAATGACAAATTCTGGAACAATCGGTTCTTCAACTTAAAGTCTAGCTTTGAGTCCAGCAGTCAAGGGAGCAGTCCAAGTCCCTCTCCAATTCTGAGTCCTACAAACAGACCTCCAAGGTCAGTTTCTGAAATGGCGCTTACACAACAAGGAGGAGAGATCTACTCGAGACCAGTCTGGGCTGGCACTGACCCTGGACAGTTACCTCCGCAAGTCAAGAACAAGTTGCATGTGTTTGAACCAAATCGGGTTGGTGGAGAACCTTCAGGAGGAGGAATGTCTGTGGCTCCTTGGAGATCTTCTGCTCCACAAATCCACCAGCAACAAGACCCGTTGCCATCATCGTCTTCATTTGGAAGGCAACCCAGTAGGTTTGTAAGCAGCAGTAGCGTCTACTCTGTGAATAACGTGAGAGCTCCGATGATCCAAGACAGATCTTCAGGAGGAGCCTTTGTGAAGAAACCAATGCCAGTGAAAGCACC
>JAQGAB010000196.1:0-36005 GCA_034696565.1 Isotomurus graminis | reverse complement strand
TTCCCAATTGACTTCACAGGATTTGAGTGAGTACACACCTACCTTTTAAAATTTTTCCTAAACTCTGTTGAACAAGAATCTGTATCATATAAAAATATAATTTTCGTCCACCTTACTTCCAGTCACTTCACAATGTAATTACATTTCATCCTGCCTTAGTAATCAAATACTTAACTGAATCAAGTTGTGCATTTGTGAGTGAACGAGTAATGAACTAGTTTAACAGAGATGAATAGTTGTTCCCCAAATCTGCTCATTTCGTTTAGATCACTTACTCGTTTCATTACCGAGAAAGCATTCATTTCAACTGTCACTACATATGGGCTATTGGTAATTGCTTATGACAAAAGGACAGGACTGCCCACTGCTCTTCAAGTGCTCGCTTGTAATAATCGATTAACGGGTGAATTATTCGGACGAGACAGAATTCTCAGTTCCCACAACTTATGCTATCATATAGAGTCTACACACAAATTCAGTTTAGTTTGCGTTGTTGCATATTGTTTGTGTGAGAATGCTGTTGCTTATGTTTAGCTAAAAGGCCCATTAATCGGGTACCAGGTGCAATTTAACTCATTTCTCGGGGTTGGGAGCTCATTTTGTACATCATCGTCCAAACGACCTACTACCACCAACCACAGCGTTTCATATACTTAATGATTACATTACATGTGTACTATCCAAAGTGTAACACTTTCCTAAAAGACAATCTCCGCTAAATGTTTGCATTTATTAAGGCTACACACTATCCTTTAAAATTATGTTGAGGACTTTGACCTATCCCTAAACTATAAATCGATAACTCATTCGTGACAAATACTCTGTGCATATGCAAACTACATGAGAAAATAATAAGCCAAATGCCAAAATGCATTCTCCGAGGAGGAATTTTGGTTCTTCTATGTTATATTAATAAATAGGACATCCAATAACGCTCTGTCCAGTTACTCACAGAGCCCAAGATGAGCTGCTGAAAGATTCTGACCACAGTGTGGCTTCACCTAACGATATAAGGCTTCAGAGAATGTTTGCGTCAGTGTATTTTGTTGAAACTACTGAAAGAATTTTCAGCCATCGAATGATCTTCACACTTCTGGTGATCCATCAACCTAATGTCAATCTTCCAGGCATGCAATTAGGTTCGATGGATTCCCGTATTTTCCTTCACCGAATTTGACCAAACCAACGCTTGCCACGAAAACTTCAACAGCGAGAGTTTATCTTTGCTTGTTAGTTTCCGTTTTATGTGAATCAATTCGTGTGTTGTGCATTCCCTCGTGCGTATCATATCAATTTTACGTACAATTTCAAGTCTCTGTCATGTGGAATTATTATTTAAATTGTGTTATAATTTGAATGTGTCAACTAGACAGACTCTACGCGTTGATACGTTTGACTGAAGTATTAGCACGGATTAAATAGTTAATAAAATATTATGTTAAATTTAATTTACAATTGGAAACAACGATTATTTAGAAAAAGAGGACTTCTGAATCCTCAGGAAGGAAGAAGCTATCGAGTACTTCCAAAAAATTAAGTCCTTTAATCTATAATTTCAGTCTCATACAGGCTGCCTAGACTGGAGCACTACCACTTGTGCTGTCTATGCCTGGTTCAGATATACTTAATTTCAGGTTTTTCCGGGCACAGCTCATTTCATTAGTCACCGGAATTTCAACACGAAAATTGCTTACGTTGCTAAAGATGGTTAAAGCTATCTGATTTATCGCCCTTTAATAGGTGCTTCCAATGTGTTTATTTTCTTTAGGGATGGAGAGTTTCCCACTGTTTACATAAGTTGTTATACAGCTTCTTCAAAGAGTATCTCTCAACCATGAATACTTTTGGTAGGAAAACTACGCATATCCTTTGCCTTTGGAACATACGTTTAACTACCCACAAATGGACTTGGAAATACTTTGATTTACCTTCCATTACACGCCTCAACCAAATGCTAGCGTTTATATTGCGTCACAAAAGTTTAAATATCACTCACTAATCGATCATTAAATACATGATGCTCAGCTCTTAAACCCTTTTAACACACCTTGTCACCGTAGTCTCAGTTACTCTAATAGTCGTTATCCTACATGATCATTTGATTTCCATGTCAGGAATCTCCAACTTCAAAGAAACCATAATGATTGTAATTTGGAAGCAATGAATAAGATGAACATGGAGCTGCATGGGAGTGCATGAACTCTCACAGTCAAAATGACATGAAAGAAAATTACGGATGGTATAAAGAGAAGTAGGGGACGGACGGGGGTTCATTGAAGGGTTCAGGGAGTCTAGAAGAAAGACGAAATCTTTGAGTTCCTCTGTTTTATACGGCTGTTTCTTTGGTAGTGGTGCTGGTGTAAATATTTGCTATGGGAATGATACTCAAATCAACCACGGTATCTGATCTTCGAGATACCACGACTCAGATATTTGTAGAGTTGGGTTTTTGAGAAAGCACACAAATTACACAGACTTGGATGGGCATTTCTCGAAAGAAACAGTTCCTTTGTAGGTTCGACTTGGTTAATAAGGAGCCCTCACTAAGAGTATCGTAGTAAAGCAGCCTCTTCTAAGAGATCTCAGACCACAACTCTGAGGGCAACTTGGGAAACCAGGATCATGTATTCCGCGCTGGGTCGGTAATTGGTACATGATCTTTGCAAGTGAGACTGCAATCCGGGACCGTCTTAATGTATCTCCAGTCCGATGCTATTCATCTTTCTTCTCTATCTAGCAACTGAATTTCGCCGAGATGGTCATAGTGGCCTTTACACTAAAGTATTGTTTGCTTGGTCGTCTGTGCACATCTTTACCATCGTGTAGTCTACTTATTTTTTAAGATAGATTTAAACTATAAATGTAAAATTCTACTGTACTCTCTGTTTACGCAAATAACTAGTTTGTCTGATTAAATATTTTGACTCGTTTAAGTACACAACTAAAAACCATCCTTCTATTTTGAGTTATATTTGGACTCATCATTCCAAGAAAACCTTAAGAAACTTAAAGAAGGTAACGAAGCAACATCTGCAATAATCTGCGAATCGCGTGATTTCCGGAAATGAGATTTCTTTAGATTCTTATTAGCAAAGCATCATTATTCGTGTTGCACAATATACTTTATTTTGTGAATAAATGAGCACTCCACCTCAAGTTTCCTTCGCGTACTCGGTTTAATAATTCTAAGCTGTTTGTTATCATGAATGCGATTTTCTAGACTTGGAAACTGTTTTGTGAACAAGACCTAGTTTGCCAAAGGAAAGAAATCTTTTCCGTCTGGTTACATGTTTTCATTCTTTAAACGCCAATTTAATGACGGTAGAAAATCTTTTCAAATCATCAAAGGCCTAAATAAACCTTGTTCTCAAAATAATTGTGTTACATACAACCACACGAAATAAACTCACTTTCCCATACCATCAAAATATGTCTTCAGGTGGAGGAACTTTGTAAATTCCCTAAAACGAACTAATCTTTCTACAAACTTGATTTAATTGTGCCCCAAGCACTAAAGTAAAATAGATGCTAGTATATAGAATATAGATTTCCACAGGCCTGGAAAGAGTTCTATAAAAATGAACGATTAAACTTGCTTGAAAAACAGATGTGCATTTAATCTGGTTGATCATGGACAATTAATAATTCCATCTCACCCAAACATTCATTACTTTGAAAGGGAGCATATTATATAGGGTAGTAAGAAGGAAGGAAGAAGGATATATAGAAGCCTTTGTACCCGTGCCAGGTATACATAGGTACATTTCAAAAGGACTTGTCAGGATAATAACATCATCATCACATAGATAAGTGGTGAAAGTGAGATGTAGGCATATTCATCCACTGAACAAATGGGAATGATTTCCATCAGCTTTTGTCAGAATCTTCTTACTTTCCTTTCCGTGTGATGGCAATAAATTATACACGCAGGATTGAAGACTTTTGGGGGAACGAGGAGTGAACTAACCTAGCTGAATAATTTGAACTGCTCATTCCTCCACCTTTCAAATCCATATGAAATGTCTACTCTCACTCTCTCTGGTCCAATTTCAAACTTTCTCTTGAGTTGCACAACCTTCCTCTCTACGTCTCTCTTACTCATCCCACTCACACAACGTGGTTGCTGCAGATTCATCGCTTCATCATCCACTCATCTTGCACCCAACCAAGTAAAAGGAAAAGAAATTAAACGAAAATGAGGATTTGTTTCCGGAATAAGTCAAGATCAGTTGGGAAATGAAATCTGGGACCCCGATAAGGCTTATAAACTACATTGGTTAGGATATTGCAAAATTCCACTGACTTTCAGTCAGTTGCAGTGCAACGTATTTTAAACCTAAGGAGTTGACCGTTTTGCACTAGAATCTGCATTTTTTATATGACATGGGTAAACACTACTACTCGTAGTTTGATATGCAGTATGCATAGAAGTATAACTCCTTGTATATAACAGCTTCAAATGAGCTCACTACACGGGGAGACAAGCACACCCATCGGAATAAAGAATAAATGAACCTGGAGTTGTCAATGAGTGGTGTGTAGTGGGAGAAGAAAGTGAAGTATCAAAGAAGAATTGATTGTCTGCTTCCTTTGTCAAAATTGAAGCCAAATAAAACTTTTAAATGAGTTTGATGTGAAGTTTGGGACAAATCGGTAGTTCTCTAGCAACTCAGCCTTGTAAGTATTCCTATCCTGTCTCATAAGTTCATGAAGTATTTGTTCGATGGGCACATAAATACTATTAGATGAATCCAAAGAGCACATTCAGCATTTTTAAACGATTTCACAGAATGCAGAAATCGACAAAGTAAGGAAAGAGTAGTAACATGAACTTCCCCTTTCCCCGCGTATGCATGCTTCATACACACGGTCATATATGAAAGTACCCCTTGTTGTCATATAAAGATTTGAGTGACTCATGCTTTCTCAACTCTCTCCTTCAACCCTGTTCAGCATTTCAACTATTTTAACTAGTCACTAAGCTTCATACAACCTGAAATAGTCGTTTTTTGAATCGCACAGTTCTCTTCATATGAAAACCAATTTCTTTATTTCTAATGGCTTATGACCGTCTCATACTGACAGACACATGAGGCTTAACGAATAACTTTCAACTTAATATCATTTCTCAAATTGTTTTAGCTTCTTCAAGTGTCTTTGTGTGTCCACTACTGACACACTTAAAATGTAAACTGTGTATTACCAAATTGAATACTTGACACAAGTTGTCAAACAATCATTGTAAAAGTGCATGCAAAGCGTTTCTGAAACTCCTTTTGTAACATTGTACTTTATTATCAAGATTTCGGGTGAAGATTAATAGTCCCTACGGCTAGATATTCTATGATTCCATGAAACACTCCCCATCACCCTGAGTTTCAAGGAGTGTAGTGGAACATATGCATGTTGAAGAAATCTCTGATGTCTCTCGAGACGTAATTAAGAATTCACTTGGAATGCCTGGACTTATCATCCTGCGTTGTAAACGGGTTGTTAGTTACCATCTAGTATGTAGATGACTTACATTATATTGAATTAGTACTTTGTTTTACATCCTGGAAAGATTGTAGAAAAACGCGTTTCTCTCTTCACACACTTCGTTCACAAGGAAGAAGGGTGTATACCGTTAGCCCCTCAACTAAAAGTATTTTTAGCTGAAGATATTACGATGATACGATACCATTACGCTGAATGTAGAATCGTATTAAATGCAGTTGAACAGAATGGGTTATATGGTGGTAGGCTAGGAGGCCACGCGTTATACTAAGCTAACGGAGGCAACCAACTATGTTTTCATCTTAGTTGATCATTGAGGGAGGCAGAGAATGAAGAGATGCTATTTACTTTGGAAAAGTGGCTTTTGTATGTATCTTAGCTTGAGTGAAAGTTTTCTCCGTTGGAATGAAGTGACATGAAGAAATGAAATAAGATGATTGGATATATGAGTACGCGAGAGTCTGTTCGTCGATGAGATAAAATATAAAATGAGATTAGATGACCGGGCTATATATATGTAGGTATGCTCGGAAGATATTATATTCCACATTGGTAGGCAGTCTCATCCCTTTTTATGAAATGATACATTATGGAGACCAGATCAATACTCTGTACATAAAACTACCGTCCTGCAATTCACAAGTCACAATGGACTTTCCATCAGAAGACGCAATTCTTTCATCAAACTTGTGATATTCCCGTCCCCTTCTACACGAGAAATTACAAAGGTTAACATTATATCAGAGTTTTGCAGTAAGATTTATTGATTAGGGGATCATATAAGGGAACACACGCATTGTGTTCGCGCATTTACTTCCTTGCATGATTTCATGCCCTTCTTCTCACTGACATTAGTTTACTTTATCATCCAAATCAACCATTCAGATGAGCTTTATACGGCCAGAACAGAATATTCATATGTAATAATCATATTCAAGAAGAAAAGAAAACGGAGAGACAATATTTGAGCAGACGAAGACGTATTGTAAAAGACCATGACGGAGTCAACTGAGGCAATTCTTAGACCGACATGACAAGATGAAGGAACAAAATATCAAGAGCTTTCACTTCCTCGTGTCGCCTAGAGTATTCTTGTGTGGTTCGCCTCATGAGAAGAGCCTCGACGCTTTCCTATCCCCCTCCATCCATTTTTTAGACATCTAACTTTTAATAATAACACTATAAGTGTGAAGATGTCTTGTCCACTGGGCCACTCCTCGTACTCTGCACACATCAAACTGTTCTTACAAACTCTTACTGTTAGACAAAAGAAGTGGACAAAACCCATAGACTTATAAAGAGACATGGAACTTGCGGTTCATCCCACATCTTCCAGCAAACACAGATGGGACATTATAAAATGAATGAGAGTAATAAATGAGATTGGTAGAATGAATTGACACGTTTTTTAGGGACCTGGTCTAAGGTGCTGCTGCTCCTGCTGCGATGTGAAAGGATGACTAAAATCATTCATAACCTCAAGGCTATGACAAGCACTATCACTTAAATAAATTGAGTGTAGCTTCTATCCTATATACCATCGTAGTTATTTTTGCTTCCCATATCTCTCCTCTGCTGTTGATTGTGCCGTTTGCATCCCTTGTTGAGTGTCCAATGATGAGTTTCGATTCCGCGTAAGAGCTACATCAACTTAATCTTGGAGATTTTGAATCTTAAAAAAGTAATTTTCTATTGACGCCTTTTATGACTTGATCGTTATTTTGGGAAGCTTAAGGAGAGTTCTTTCGTGTAATAATAAGCTACACATATCCGATCACGTATTATGATGAAATAAGCTCACTAAGAAAATATTCTTTTTGTACTTGTGTAAGAACACAATGGAATTCGCTGTACCACGTAACACTTCTTGGTACAAACAAGAATGCGTGTGGAGTTTAGTGTAAGGAATTTAATTTGAGCTGCCTATCACAGTAACAGTTTAACCAATTTTGAGCTCGAAAAGCGGTCAGTAAATTGGCGTATTGTATTAATCGAAAAATAGCAAGCACACAAGAAGTAGTTATAATTGATTAGGAACGAGTTTTTGAACGTTCAGAAAAGAGAAAACAAGTGAGTGGAAGTTCATGGCTTACAGAGAAGCATAGATACAGAATCGTAAAGACAGCCAGGACGATTCAATGCATTCGCAGCATATGTGTGGACTAGTCTCTCATGTCGATTGGAAGGAAAAAAGCTGTAACATCTATCGAGTCAGGATTTATTAGAACGAAGAGTGGATTGAACGGTACGGTGTATCGCAATATATAATCAAACAGCCTAATGAAAATCCCAAAGGGAAAATCAGGTGCTTTAATTGAACAAGAAATTATTACTGCTTCGCTCAGTACAGTTTTTCTCCCTTGGTTGGACCTTTTGATGGATTTCTGAAGAAAAATTCTGTTCTTCGTCTCAAAGAGAAGTAAAGCAAACGGAGGATGTCTGAGTCTGATGTGATCTTCGATTGGAAAGAGCGCCTGTAGGGAACAAGCTTGAGCCGTGCTTGAGGTGATGCTGAGATTATTGCAGAGAGCCTTTATTTTATCTTATTTCATCTTTTCTTTCCTTCATCATATTCGGTTTCGGGATGTACGAACTACTCACTGCAACGTACATTGTTTGTCGGTTCAGCAACAAAACGGAGCCAGAGTTCTACTTTCCAACTCGACCTATGCTTTCACCAACGTTTCATTTCACAATACAACTCTTACACAAACTACCTCTACCTCCACAAAGAAATGTCAGATGTTAAACTGCAAATACAGAATCAAGTTTATACAGAAAGATACTTGACAGACTGGCACAATCATGACAATGTCAATTTTTCACTGACGTCGCAATTCTACTCCATCTGGTTCAAACAAGTGTGTAATTTTGTATCAGAATTAAAATAGGTGCATGGTGCAGATTAACTTGCAGTTCAGCATCCCCGTTGACGTAAAAAGTCCAAGTAGCGTTTTTCCTTGTACTTGTATGTATGTATGTTGAAGGGGAGAGCTCTTTCGAGCTACCGCGAAGGTCTGTAATGGACCCATTGCCGTCACTCCCGTTTGACAACAGACTGATACTAATATTTGGGTATCACAGCTAATCTACAGAGGAGATTAGTTTGTCTCATTAGAATACCTAGATAGGGCACTGTACGGTTCCACCAACCCCACTTCCACAGTACATCAGTTCCAGCTAACTGTCGATGTACTGTGTATGGTTTCGGATGCCCCAGTACACTAATCTCAATAAACTACGTTGAAATCAGTCAGTCATTACCTTCACTGTAGCCACTACTGGAACTGAGCTTCTGTGAGAGAGTAGCCCAGCACAATCCCGTTCTCGCATAAAGCCAGTGATAGAACCACGGGGCCACGGAGCCGTGGCTCTTGTACTTCATATTTAACGAAGTCGTACGAAAAAATGAACAAATGAGGTTTAAAATTTTATGGAATTTCTTGGATGAAATATCCTTAACTTTAGAATTTCCTGCAAAGGAAACTCACAAGGAAGCAAAAGACTTCCTTCAAATTGAAAAGAAATCAAGACCAAGAAGGATAAACGACGGTGGAAAAATGTCTGTTTAGTGAAAGTACAAGCGTTGCTCCATACCTCATAAGACTTCACACCCTTACTCAAGTTCAATTCGACTGTGAGTCACAGTTATGTCCCGATTGATCATGGAATTCCGACGAAATTGTTTTCACAACTAGGTTTTGTATTACACCTACATCGTTCTCTGAGATCCCTTCAAATCCAAACGCACTTACTTTACTGTTGTAGTCCATTCTGCTGTAGACTTTCACTTGGCAAGTAGTCTGTATGAAAAGCTCCTCTCTTCAGTATTACACAGCAAAGCAACCGAAACCTATTTCATCCTAATAAAATTCTCTCACAGCCTTCGTTGGGTAAGGCTCAAATTCATGGTTTCTTTCCCGAGCCGTCTCTCTTTCCTCGAGAGCTATTCATACCCGTGTTTTCTACATCCTGTTCCCCGTCTTTACTATTTTTTGGAATTTTTCTCGGTTAATATGGAATTTTGATTGCGACAAAAGGAAAATCCAGGAAGGAACGGAGTTCTATGAGCTGTTGGATAAAAAACTGGATAAGACTAACTGGAGAAAGATAAACCTTCTTCTTCTTTGCATGAGAATCTTTCGGAGTATCCAAAGACCCATCACACATGCTACTCCGTATGTAACAAATCCCGTGAAGATAACTCCACATATATGCCAAGTTGTGTGCACAATGTCTCCAGATGGAAGGCTGATTTGTAGCTGAAGGTAGATTTCGAACCCTCTTTAAACAGCCATGTCGATTCTTAAAATTCTGATGTCTTCTAAACTACCACTTGGTAGATACACAAGAACTACCCGGATGCAAGTCATGCAGGATTTTATGCAACTTTCTCCAAGGATTCTTCTTATGTATGGGATTCGCGTCGCTCGTGTGGGAGGGAAAAGAGTTTCCCTATCTCAGCGTGTGTATTGAATCGGTATGTGTGTTATGTGTGTACCCCTTCCGATTTCCTCTTATCCGTCTCGAAAGGAATTCCACGTTGAGCCCAACCGACAAGGCGAATCATTGAATGACTTTCTCCGCCCGAATCATATGTACGTGCTTGTTATATTGTTGTCTCACCCCTCCGCGAGTATCGTTCCTCAAATACTTGGAAAAAATCAAGGGAAGGAAGCCCAACACACTTCGTTCACTCCGACTTCCGGAAGACTCGCATTTAGTAAAAACACGCCAAGATTTTTCCACCGGTTGTCTGTGTGTTTGTGTGGCCGTTGATATAACTATCATTTTATCATTCAGTAAACAAGTCTTATTCAGTCATCTTTATGTCAACTCTATTTCAATACAAAACTATGCATGGAGCCAGTAATGTATGCTTAGAGTAGCAGTCCCAAGGCTGCTTTTTCTTCATTTCACTTGCTCAGATATCCGTTTCCAAAGTTGCCTGAATACAACAGAACAGCTCCTTCTACTTAGCTGGCAGTCGCTAACTAAATGCTCTCTTACGAGAATAAATGTCGTCGTATGCCAGACTGGAGTTCACACAAACAGTCACAGAGACAAGAAACTGGGGCCAAAATCTTAATCCTAATTCAATTCTATTGAGCTCTAACTTCCAGAGTCAAGCATACAGAGACAGCGACAGTTTTAGTGGCCTTATGCATTTTTTCTCCTCGTATAGGAATGCCTAAAGATGCTTTCCCAGAAGGAAAGGACAAGGAGCAGATAAGAATTCTAAAGGAACTGCTGCTCGATGGATGTGAAGGGAAAAAATCTCAGCTTATAAAAAGAAATGGTGATGCCCCACAGCCTGAATACCCTTTGGAACAATACACACCAGCACCAACAGTGTGACTTTCTTGTGGACACTTTTTTCTGACTTTTTATATCCATCCTGGGTTTTGTCCCTTTCCCTGATTTCCCAACCAGCTAGAAACGATTTCCTTCTATTTGAGGTTCATACTAGATGAGCTGACTTTTCAATTTGTTACAAACTCTTTCTGCTGCTCCACATTGAACTTGAGATTTTCTCCTTGATATCCACCATTTTGCAGTCACTTCTAATGCTACTCGGTTTCCTACTTTCCTCCACATCAATTCCTACCAACTCAACCAAGTCATTTGTATAAATGAAATTCCTAATGAAGCAATACCATACATGTGAGGACAAAGTATGTGCCCTACAAATAGTATTGCTTCAAATTATCCAATTTATCTCTTATCTCTCGACCTTCACACATATTCCTATAAGCTGAAAATATACTCCCACTTCAATTGTTAAATAATTCGTACCCCTCTCCATAGACAAGTCAACCCGTTTCCTTCTTCAATGCAGGTGAATGTAATAGCAGATCATAGAAAATGTTTTATTGGGAAGCCCTGTGTGTTCGAAAGAAATCGGTCCATAAATCCTTGTAGGTATATGGTTGTTACGAAGTCATGGGATGCGCTTTGTGTGTTATTTGGTACCCGAATAGAAAAGAACATTTACATTTCTATATGAGCTATCATGAGATCAAATCGTACAAGATTAAAATGTTTTCCCTTCCTATATATCCAATCTGGAGATATGGTGCGTGAAGAGAAAAGCATGAAACTCCGATGGGTGAAATATCAGCAGAAACGTGTGGAGGTGGATGCATGGGGCAGATACCATCACTTCCAGGAGGATTCAACGGGAGAGGAAATTTGAGAAGAATTCGTACAACTTTGTGTGTTTGGCAGATTTAATAGCATCCCAAGTCTCGTTTATCGAATCTCTCATCGCCTGCTGTTATAAATTTATAGACCGGATAAACTACAAATCTCCCTTCGGTATCGCATGAGTTTACCACGAGCCCTGCTTCCTACTATAACCAGCAGCCACGGCTCAGGGTGTCTTAAGTGCGTGGACATCAATGAATATATTAACCCATACAATTATTATTGTAATAAAAGATAATTGTCCCAGAGTTATATGTTATACCTGTAGTAAAATTTGAATATTGAGTCACAAAAGCTACCAAGAGTGAAGGTTGTCTATTGTTGATTTTGGTGTCCAAAGGCTAGACATACTGACAGTGACAATTCAGTAATTAACTCCGAACATATCAATTGTATTAAACAATGTTTACCAAACTGTTGTTACTTTAAAGCAATTAAGACTAAACACATAATGTTTGCTCCTCTTCAACTAATTAAGCAATTAAATATTGAGCTAATATCTCCTATTATATAGCCCGGCTTATAAATGTGCAATGAAAACGTATCAAAGTAACTGGGTCATCGTATTCCTTCATATTTAATAGCATTAAGAGTGATAGTGTGAATCGACGTGCATTTCTGAAATGGCGTGGAGGGTGCGGGCTGTGAGAAGACAAATGTAAGTGCACAGATTGAAGTGAGAAGAGAAAGTCTGGAGATGCAAGGAAGGATTTCCTTTTAGGCCGTTGCTTATTGCGTGTTCATTCCTCCTGAGTTGGTTATCTCGGAAGGAGAGTGTGATGCTTGGCGAATGTGTACACAAGGTATGACATAAATAAATCCCATGATGAAATTCTGACCCATAAAAGGAAGCCCGGATAAGATATAGATTCGAATTGAATTTGAGTTTGGCTGAAACAGTTCGTCCAAGGCAGGAAGGAAGGAAGCAGTGAATTTATTTTGTGGACATTGATTGCTCCTTTCCTATATATATATTCCCGTTTAGAGTGAAGAGTGTGTCTATGTCCGAAGAGGATATACTTAAGGAGATTATGAGGACAGAGAGTGTGTGTGTCTTCAAGAAAAGTAGCAATGTCATTGATCATCCTCTGCCTCTCCAAAAAAGCTGAGGATTTACAAAAATCTCAACTCTATCCGATCGGCATGTTGGATGACATGGCCTTCTCCCAACTGTCAGTATTATCCTCAGCTAGCTCCTTCTCTTCCTCCATAAAGCATGTATCTATCATCACTTTCTCCTTAAATAATTTTCCTCCATCACCCACTTATCACTTTAATGTTGGGAGACGGATGGTAAAACAAATTTAATAATGCCATAGGTAAGCAGCTTTTTGTGGTCTTAAATGTCGGTCAGAACTTCCCATAAACTTGGTTCTTGTCTCCTCATCCTACGTCCCTCAAAATCCTTCAATTGAGCGTGTAATTCGCGTGAATGCCTGGAAGTTTGTAGTTCCTCCGTTGACAGTATGCATAATGTTAGAGTTTAGCTAATGAGTTTCCAATCCTTTTAAAGTTAATTAGTTGTTCACTCTCAATGGAAAAGAAACTGTCAGTGCGTTCCACCCAACTAAGCTTCTATCTATTCAAGTGTTTCAAAGAACTCAAAGTTTCTACGTTCAATAGCAAAGTATGTGTACAGCGATGTGGTTGATCCAACCCACGCGAACCTATGATAACACGATGAGCCAAAGTAAGCTCTTCTATCCCGTGAAATCTTAGAATTAATAATCGTCAGCCAGAGAGGCACAACTTCTACTAGCATCATTGGAAAGGATGAAAGGAAAAGCTCCTTCATCCCTAACTGTCCACGAATTGTGACAAACTTTTACTTTATAATTCAATTTTCCTATCTCTTGTTACCGTCCTCGGAAATTTCCTTGCTTCCCTGTACAATAACCTCAGATGATGAACAACAGTTTGTGTTGGAATTGAGTGTAAGTTTCAGTTAATCTCTCGGTCATTACTGCAAATCCACATCACTCACGAACCACTTTCGACATTTCATCACCAAACTCTCGTTAGTCTTCCTCCCACACCTATGTACATACATTCCAATTATTATAAAATTACTGCATTAGGCATGTGATTTAATGTTAGGAATTCCAAGTGCAAAATATGACATATGTTACAACGTAAACTTAGCTGAGTCTCAATATGCGTGCCCTACCTTCACTCACTGAAACTATAAATGCGTGTATATTCCTCATTATTAAGCAGTGGATTTTTCTAATTCCTTGTTACCTGTCGGCACAAACGAGGAGAAATACAAAACAATCACAAGATCACAACTCAACCCAATTCTAATCCATAATGTGGTTTGCAGGTGAACTGAAGTACGGTGAAGGACGAGGAGAAAGATTGAAGCGAGAAGGACGAGACAAATTAAACGTTCACATTGATGTTCCAAAATTCGTGAAAGTTGGGGACACGGCTGTTCTCCAATGTAACTACGACTTGGGTGGAAATCCACTATATGCCATGAAATGGTACAAAGGAAACCAAGAGTTTTACAGGTTTACACCAAAGGAAATTCCCCCTACTAAGACTTTCCCTATTCCTGGACTACAAATTGATGTGAGAAATGACTTCTTGGAGTGATTAATATATAGAAATATTTTTAATAAGCCACCCATTAATTTCATAAAATATTATTTCAGCTCCAGCAGTCAAACGCAACACAACTAACGTTAAAACGAGTGGATCTCAATATGTCAGGCAAGTACAGTTGCGAAGTAACAACAGACTTTGATTTCAACACAGATTTGAAGACATCGTATCTCTATGTCGTGGGTAAGTATGTTTAGATCTGAAATATATACGACCATATAGCGTACCGAGTGAGAGAGGCCTTACTACACACACCCTCTTTACATTAATACGAAGTATTTCATGTCTGGTAAAGGAGCGTAAATTATTGTTCTGGAAGAGTCAGTTCAAGCAATTACGGTTCTTAGGCAAGCGTGCAGTTTTGCAGTAATATTTGTCATATTTCAAAGGAAAACGCTTAGTGAAGCAGAGAAAGGATATTCCAACGTACATTGGGACATGTCATACTTATGAGGAAGTATCAGAGCATGAGTCGTAATATGAAAGGAGAAACTGAATGATATCACCCATTTGGACAATGTCCGTTCTACTTGCATCTTACAATAAGACGGCGACCTTCTACTTGGGAAAAATGTTTATGCTTGAGAATGAACGGTGTTCGCAAAATAAAATGTAAGTCTGTTGGGAGCACCAAGGCAGCTTATGAACCAACAAGGTATCTATGAATGTCACGTCGGGTAAAATGGGTGGCTGAAATTGGTGTAAAAAGCCAACAAACGGGACTGGCCTGGCTAGTGAAATACTTAAACTGTCAACTCAATATGGGTGGATGTAGTTGTGGCTATTTTATTATAACATCTGAGAGCACATGTACTGCTCTTCTATTGCATAGCTATTCACTTTCTCCTGACCACTGGTGACCAGACACACACACACCTCTGGTAATCGTGTGTACTTGTAGTCCAAAGTGATGTGGAATGTGCAATAATATCTAACTTACCATATTTATCCGTTGAGAGAAACATTTTGAGGTGCCTCTATAGATTATCAGAGACAGCGGGTTAGGTGTGGACGACGAAGAAGGGAATTCCACCCACGGGTAGCCCAAAGAGAAGACATTACACCCTATAGTCCTTCATAGCATTGGTAGGCAAAGTTATTTCCCTGAAGTATTCGAAAATTTGTTAGTGTGTTGGTGAAAGGACTACTTATCCAAGCAGTTATCATTATGACTATTGCTCCTCTTAGCGTTATTATTATTATACAAGCCATTACAAGCTTTGTGCTGGGCACACAGTAGTCGAGGAGCCTCTCATCACTCCCTGCAAAAGGAGTTCCTCTCTCAGGAAGATAGGTGCTTTTTGTCCTGAACGATGGACGCCCGAGTCTAATGATCCTGCTACACTTGGGTTTCATTTTCGGGACAAATAATTCTACGCCTGACCACAACTTTCTGAATTTATGAAGTGCCGAGGCTTAGTGGCCACTTGCGACTAGGAAACTTTACTGCACTCCAATGTCCATTCCAAGTAATACGCAAGAATCCACTTTGACCACCAACAACCATACTTTTCACTCTTGTACAATGAAAGAACAAAATAATATGAATGTGGTGGGCCCGAAAGTCCCCTCACGTTGACTTGAACTCACTTGACTTCACCTAGGAGAGATAAATATACTCTCCTGAAATCTTCCTTTCCATTTCCCACTGCGAACCAAAGCAATTTCCCTTCACCTAATTTGAACAACTGATAGACTTCATTAAAATTATGTTGTCGCAACTCTACTACTTTCTCCACTTACTTTTGTTCCCTCTCACCACTCAAATGCTCCACACACACAAAACATCCATTACATTATCAATCAGGTTCATAACCACCTTCACAAATACCTTATAACTCATAACCACCAATTGTCAAGCCTTACTTACATTTAATATTATTATAACTCTATGACGTGCATCTGTACTTGTAGCTCGACCTCTTTCTTCAAACGGAATCTCCACCCAGCATAGTATAGCAGATTTACTACTACTCCATATCAAACATAAGCGAGGAAAAGCCTCGTAGAAGGGAGAATAATGAGGATGATTGCAAGAGGAAAGCAAACTTTACTGTATATGAGTATAACAATAGGGAAGAGAAATCGCTTGAGTCATTTCTTCTGAAAGATAACCCTTCTACTCCCTACTTGTCATAACCATAGAATATTACGACGGTTTGGCTACCAAACCCTGAGATTCTAAGGCGTAATTCATGCATGACTGCAACCGAATCTATGAAGCGTTTACAACTGTACATAATCATTCTATCTGTATGACTCAACTCTTCAGAACAAAATTCTCACCTCCTATGTATGACTTTTTGAATGATTCGGGCCATTAATCATCTCATCTGAGAAGTTCTGAGAGTTTGAGTGTGGGGACTACTCATATGGACGACTGCTCAATTGTCAGGATAAGAAGTAGACAGTTCCTTCACAACTCCAAATAATGCAACAGTCCATTAGCACAAGGGCTCAAAAGAATGCTGAATTCCTGGGTGGTAATTCATAAAAAGCACACGCAAGGAATCACAGAGTACCCAATAAGTGATCTCCACACTCATATATGACCACTCATCTTTATACGAAAGCGTGAAAGGGTGAAATTAATTGATGACCAACTATAGGAATCTAGACGTACGGATGAAGTGTCGAAAGTGCGTAATACTTTTGCTATCAAAAGATTCGCTTTTTGAAGGAAACTAAAAACATTATCGGAATGATTGTTTCTTTGATTTTACTGTGTGTGTGTGTATTTATTGAATGGGAATATTTCCCTCAGTAGTCCAAGTTTAGTGCTGATGTGACAGAGGAAAGCACGAGTAAGCAAGTGTGTAAGTCGGACATTACACAAAACTTTATTAGCGTTCCATTTAGTAAGTGAAAGTGTGAGGAAGGAAGGGAGAAAAGTTCCATTTTTCGTTGTGTTCCGTGTGTCACTTTTTCTTGTCAAATGATGCACAGGCAGAGTCTTTTGTTTGCACTCGTACTTTCCTTATCTCCCACTACCACCATTACACGAGTCTCTTCACCAGCCTTCTGTTAAGTCGTCCTATGAACAATCCACAGAACAAATCCACTGTGTGTTCTCTCTCTCTCTCTCTCCTAACACTTTGTTTTATTAATACTTATTGCTCCTATAATCACATCATTCTATTGTATCCTTCTATCATCTCTCACCATCATCTCCACCACCAACAAACGCTGAAAACCCTCAGCTCTTCATTCCATATTTGTTGCTGGTGATCCAAAGTGTTTGATGATCCACATACACACACAACCAGCATCTTTTTTCATTCACACAAAACCAAAACAAAAGAGAATAATTCCTCATTCTTTATGCAACGATGAATTCAACACACAATCCAATTACAATAAATGCTTATGATGTCTTTCTGAGCGGAAAAGGAGTTTCATTCCTCTGCCGTCTTCTTCTTCTTCTAAGTTCTCTCTCTGTCTTCTAGGTTTAAGAAATTGTTTCATTCCTAACTTTGTATATGTGTGTGTGCGTGTCTCACAACTAAATGCGGTGGAGATCAGTTCCTCAGAGTAAGAAATAATTCACTCAGAATGAAACTGTATTGTGAGACTACGAAGGGCAAAATTAGATTAGAAGACACCAGGATGGCAGTGTAAATTGGACACTAATGTGACCAGATTTATACTCGGATAAAACTCCTTGTGTCACGAGATTTAATCTGAATCACAACCAGTCCTCTGTACTTATTTCAAGTCACAAAGCTGGAGTTCCCATGATATCTGACATTCACTAACTTTAATGATTCGCTGCTGAGGGCTTTTCGAATAAAACTGTCCTTAATTTTGCCACACCATATCAATCAACTTTATATTCGTCTTGTGAAATTTTAGCTCCGAGCTTTTCTACACATACGCGCAGTATCTCCAACTGCATATTTGGTGGAAAGTTTATATTTAATTTCAAGTTATGCTTAAGTTACTTTATTGCACAAAACCTTTGTATAGTACATATAGATCGACAAAAAAGGAGAGGCTGAATTTGGCAAAAGCGTGAGAATCTTTAAATTCGCATTGTGCTAAGTTACCATTTTCCCTCAACATATTTTGTATTCTTGTCAGGAGTTGATATAAAAATATTCCAACACATCTTCTCTGTGTATGTAAACTCCATCCATATTCTTTGAATTTACAAGAGAATTCGTAAACCTAGCATGACCGTATAGTAGAGAGAGTACGCAGTACGTATCATTGGATACACAAGAATCTTTTACTTTGTGTCCACGGAACACCACCGAAATAAATAGACTTTACGAATTCTACTCTTCACTCACCCCATTCGTCTTTGACAATCAGACCGTGAAAAAGTCTAAATAGCAGGAAAACACTTTGATTGGGGTCTTTCCGCACTCCCTTCCTAAAACGTAAAATACTCCGGATTCGGCTTCCATTCCTTCTCGATGTAATTCATTGCGTTAAACATGTAAAAATCCTAGTTAAGGAACTGGATTTTGTTGCCGAGTTAAAGTAAAGGAAGTCGAAGAAGTAAGTAAAAAGGTCTTAAAATTATGAACTACCTCCGTCCTCTTAAGTTTTCGTATTGTCCGGAAAATATTTTACTCATGAAGAAAGCACTAAAGAAAGTGCATGGAATACATGAATACTTAAGGATATAACGTTGCTTTCTCCTTTTCTCGCCAACTCACGGAGCCAAGCTTCATGAAATATGACAACTGAGCCCACAGCCATTTCTCCCTATGAGAGAACTTCTACTTCATTCCTTTGTGAATGCATTCCTGCATATACCCCACATTGTATCGTTTCTATTGACACTAATAAATACTGTTCAGTTTAATGTCTAATCTTTTCTCGTAACCTCTAACCACTGCATGTCTAAAAACCAACTGCCCAACTATCAACTACTAGAATGCCGGTCTTAATGACGCGATAAAAATCCTGTAGTTCCTTAATCATCCCATTTGTGTCTCATCGCGCGGAAATTATTAAAGCTGTGTTTTGATACAAGATCCGATATCAGATGAGGAAATGCTGAGTCTTTCAATTAATACATAAATTCTATAAGCTATCTCGGTCGTCTTGATGGAAAGATAGTGGCGGAATTAGAACTATTTATGCATATTTTCCATCTTAACCAGAGAGTACGACTCGAAACTCTCGATAAGATTGTTTGTTATGAGAGTGTGTGGTACGTGTGGAAGAGCAGTGGCACAAAAGTGTTGTAAACAAACTTCAACATAAGTTATTTGGAAGTTGTTGTTGTGCGAACAGTGGGGAGAGTTAACTTAAGAGAATATTTTTCATGAGATAAAGAAAGCCATCGTCATAAATACTTCTCTTGCATAATCAGACAAAGATCTGAGCAACAATAAGATATGGGGGTTTTATACAAAATCCTATGTAGTCTAACATCCATACACACCAAATCTTTTGCTCTCTCTCTCTTTCGTTTGCAGGGAAAAGGTTGTGGTAAGTGGAAGAACATGATCTGTATTGGGTTGGGAGATGAAGAGAAAGGCTTTGTCCTGAAGTTAACTCTGAGGTCGGGAAACCAAGTATTAACCCAAATAGACCACAAAAGTAGGGAGAGTTTAAGGCAGGAATATCCTTATGCATATGTGAGCGAAATAAATAGATGGGCTTGATTCTAGGGGGAAAGTTTTGAAAGAAAGAATAAAAGGGTTTCAGCAGACTTTTACTTTTTTCCATTTGTCTCCTCTATTTGGCCCATTTGCGATGTCCATCAAAAATAAGTCACAACATAACAAATTGCCCTGCTTTGTATGCATTCTTTCACTCGTAGGGTTTTACTCTAAACTCCACTCTCCCTTGGATATCCTGTCTTATTACATAACATTCCTCACTTCTTTCGGATCCCGTTTTAGTTTATCCACCAAATCCTTGCAAATATCTCCTCCCATTTCAAATGCAACTCTAAACTATCATTCAACCAAAGTACCATTAGAACAGCATTAAATCTTTGTAACGTTGCTCCCATCCATTCCCCGTACCTTCGTAGTAAATGACAGCAAGTGGTGGTGGCTCTATGTGTCGTTCATCAAATCCTCCTCCACCAAAACCTTTCTCTTCAGACAAAGAAATGAAATAACTATTACTACTGCGACAAGTCATATATTCCTCCGCTAAGCTGCTTTCACTTCTTCAGAGTCTTTAAAGTTATGGCTGCATGACATTGTCCCGTCATGTGTGCACGAGAACTCACAGAACCCTGTGGAGAGACCAACACTGTCTTTCTTTACTTACCTTTCTCTCACACATACACAACAATTGACTTGTATCAGTCTTCCATTATGTATGAATTGCTTGAGTAGAACGTGTGAAGTTCACTTTCGGATTCCATTGTGTTCTACCTCATTCATAACCACGAAGACTTCTTTCTCCCTTTGTCCTTGACTTCCTAACAATAGAGCGTTACTATTCGCATTTCATCTCTCCGTGACTCCTCAAGAGCTCTTCATACAGTTCAATCATTCATATTTCAGGTTAAAACATCCGATTCAGACGAAAAATGCTTAAATTAGCATTAAATGCACACTACAACTTATAATCAACCACGAAAGCAACGTGTACTTTGCTGACTTTCTTTTTCCACAACTCTTTGCGAGAGATCAGTGATTTCTGACCAATTGACTAAGATTGAGTTGCTGGATAATAAAGTATGTTCAACAATCCTCTTACTTTTTAGTAACCTCTGCAAATCTTCAAGACTTCGAAGTAAAATATGTGCTTGGCATTATATTGAATTGCAATAAAATGGTACCCAACAGTTTAATTATTACGAATGCATCAGCAGTGTGTAAGGGGGCTGAAGAGTTTCTCAAAGAATGTTTATTCAGGGAGATATTCCAATAAAAGACATTTAGAGCTGCGTATGGGAGACGGGAGATTTACAGGTAGATCGGTAGGAGTATTTGTAATCACTATTCACATCTGAAATCATTATGCGAAGACATTTCAATCGAAGCAGGGGTTCAGATCAGATAAGACATTGCATTAGACTCGGAGGGAGAGGATATCGGAAGCAATTACATGATCAGAGAAGCCAAACTGTCGTAGCAATAAATCTCAAATCCAGAAATGTACACGATCTGTTATGTAAGCCAAACCGAAAGGTATCCATTTGGACATGCAAGCATTAGTGGATGTAGGTGCCGAGTGCGGATGCGGAATACCCATTAGGGAGATATTAGTAGAGCCTGTCACTTGTCACCCGTTCGCTTTTACTGCTTATCCTTTCTTCTTAAACTACCCTAACTGTGTGCTAAGAGGATTGAATCAAACGCACGCAACATCTGCAATTTCGAAGGAACAAGACTTAACACATTATCGAGCAATGATCATGGCTTAAATACCATATTGGACTTGAATGACAGTGATTTAATTTGTTGTGTAAATTATCTTGCGATTTGTGAAACATTAGTTCATTCTCCTTCGTTGTTTCAGCGTACCCTGAACGAAAACCTGAAATTGTGTTACACAAACGACACTATGCTGTTGGAGACATATTGGAAGCAAACTGTACATCTTATAGATCCAAACCTGCAGCGAACTTAACATGGAAAATCAACGAAGAATTGGTATTCTTTTGATAAATCTCTGCCATGTCTGCATCGTTTATATAATTATAATTATCTTGTGTTTTTAATGTCTCAGGTAAACGCAGGATATCAGTATGCACCCCATGAAAAGAAATTCCGGGACTCGGACAATAAGGAAACATCTCATATCGGGATACGTTTTTCTGTGGAGCAGTCCCATTTTAAAAACGGACGATTGAAACTAATTTGTCTTGCCAAAATACAAAATCTGTATCATCAAACAACAGAAGAAACTATTTTTGAAGAAAATCGACCAAAATTATTATCTTCCGTTGTTGATAACTCATCGTCTACAGGTTCTGGAACAACTAATCGTTACAAAAATTCAGGTAAATTAACAAATATTTTTGCTATTTGGAGATTAGGAAACTATGAGCCTCAAAACTAAATATCTCAAATATCTTGGGACTCAGCTCTTCTCTGAACACCTGAGTTGCAGCAGTCACCCTTTTAAAACCTCCCCTTTCACTTACATTTAAAGCTGTAACTCGCATCATACTCCCCTTCAAAACTTTTACGAGAAAATTTAGTACACACAGCCTAAACGCACGTAAAAGACTGTTATGTATGATGAATGTTTAAGAAACAGTTTTCTTTAAACGCCTCGGTGAAATGTATTCTATTTCCTATGACAATTTATAGCAAACTTTAATGTGGGCCAAGTATATTTAATGCACTCAAATAAATATTTATTGTTTCTTTCTTTATGCGAACGGGAAAGAAGTTTTAGTCGTTAAAAAGGAAAACTCAGTGGTACTTTTTCCCCCGTAGAATATCTACTGGCTACAGTTCATGGAGCTTAATGTACTGCTAAAACATATGACAAGTCAGGGTTTGCTGGAAGAGATAAAAAATAACTTTTGTGCTTTTACTGTTGATATCAAAGATTTGGAAGTTCCCAGTTATGAAATACAGCTTGAAACAACAACTAGCTGTGAGTGTTTATAATTCACACGAACAGAATAGACGAAGTTTGAAAGGAAAATGGCATCCAAGTCGAAAACTATGTGTGTGTGAGCTGAGGAAAAAATAAAATTACAAAGATTTTTTGTCCTGCAGAAAGACATCCATTTGAGTTTTTCTCAGCCACATCTTTCCCCTGTGCTCATCTCCATTTTTATGTTGACGTAATAATACCGAGCAAAAGTCATCCTTCCGTCCGATTGCCTGTACCTCTTCTTCTATATGCCAATCTTTCATTATATCCCTTGTTGAAAGTGGGATGAAATGAATGGGCGGAAATTTGAGCAATCCAACTAGTAAAATAAAATTAATGAGATGTAAGTAATTTGGGAAGGATAGTATGGCCAACATAAAAGTCACCTTGGAAGGTATGACAAAAAGGAAGGGTTTCATCCCTACCAAAGTTGTGTTATTGTGGTTGTTTTGTGATGCAGGTGAAAGCATCTCCAACTTCCAAGGTTTCTCTTAAGACTAAACGATTTAATTTAAACCTCATCTGCAGTAGCAATAACCTTTACTTTTTTCTCCTTTCCTCCACGACAATTTACTTTCAACCTTAACCCACCTCATCTGTTTCCTTCTTTACACTACTCTAATAACAGAGCATTTCCGAACTTGAGTTTTTCAAATACACACAGATGAAAGTGGCTTTCCTTTCTCAGCCTTTCTTCAATGTAGTCAACTCTAGCATCCGAAAGTCTAACCGGATTCCGCCTACATTCACTCACTACATGGAAGGAGAAAAAAACTATCCTACTCGCAATTTTTATGAGAACAGTTCATTCAAAGTTAAATTAAGGAGCTGATGAGATGAGATGAGATCAATTCAATTCGCTTTTGTACACTATTCCAATCCTACTCGTGTTTCGAGAAGCTCAAGGTGGGCTCTCCGTAGTCTTCAATGATCTGATTGTACGATCTCTCCTTTCTCCAGTAATCCAGAACCTCATCAATTGAACAGCTCGGATAAAACAGATGATCTAAAAATGAGCTAATCAAAAGTCCC
This sequence comes from Isotomurus graminis, assembly GCA_034696565.1. NCBI lineage: Eukaryota > Metazoa > Arthropoda > Collembola > Entomobryomorpha > Isotomidae > Isotomurus > Isotomurus graminis. Next base: position 12,131 of record JAQGAB010000196.1, on the reverse strand, counting down.
TACATATTGCCTCTTCTTTACGTTCACGATAATATTGACATCCCATATATGCATGAAATATGAACACGTTTTTTACAAATAAACCTTCGTTTCTTCTCAGCTTACAATGTGCCTCTGTACTCCCTAATTATTTATATGCAAATTGTAAATCTAATAACTTGAAATGTTCTATGAAACTAACAAGTAAACAAGAAAGTTAAACACATATTTCATATTGCTAAGCAAGTAGCATCTTCTGGGCTGATGAGTCAATAAAGAAACACTTGTTTCTTCTGTAGTGTTGTTGCAAAGAAACACATAAAACTCACATAAATTGTTACAAGATGAAAACTACAAAGAGAGAAAGATGAAAGAAAAAAGTAAATGCATTTTTACACTGGAAATTCAATCAAGACAAATATATATCTTACTAGACAGAAACTACGAAGAAAGGACACCAATACTCAGGCTGATTTCTGATTACTCACATTATTAACCTTTCCCATATCTTCCCAGTTCAGTCCTAAACAACTGAATTTTTTGCAGAGGCATATGTGAATTTTTACATGTTTTTCTTCGTTGCATGACTCTAGAGTTAACATTAACTGATAAGAACCCGTCTCAAAAAATTTCACTTCTTTTGCCTCTGGAATCCAGAAAATATTTCATTATTGTGTTGCATCAACAAACAACTTGTGAAGCTTTTGTTCCCTTCAATAAAACGTATTGTTGTATTGCAGGATCAACGCAGAGTAATTCGGCTCCAGATGTACTTCGAGCTCATGGAGGATTTGTTCTTGGAGTCCTTTTAATCTGGACTGCTTCATTGTTCAGGGGAATTTTTTCGTTGAATTGGATGCTGAATGGGCAAGACTTGGGAGGGCAACGACAAGAAATTTCTTCAGGACTGTCACTACCTCTACTAATGAGGTGAAAGGGTAACCCCTTCATCTTCATACAAACTCGAACTCTCTCATCCTCATCTCCCCGTGTATAGAAAGTTAGTGACAAGCATCAAATTAAATTACGTGCAGTGTTGATCCATTGCCGTGTCATGTATTATTATAACATTAGCACGAGACACCTACAGGGGAAAGTTCTTCGAGTGTGGAGTGGTGTTGTGTGATGATTATTATCGCTTGTGTAATGTAACATACGTATATATAGTGCAGATCAAAAAAGTCTCCGGGTGTGAAAGTTACCAGTCTAAATATCCGCCTAAGGAAAAACAATGCCCCAACAAAGTCTCGAGAAACGATGCTTCTACATTCACCATGGAATGATCTCCCAATGGAACAAACACAGGCCGTGTAAGAAATGAAGGAAAAAGTCATTGGCGTCTCTTTGATGTCTCCAAGAGTTTATGGCATTTTCTGCTTTCTCTTTCTCTCTCTCTCTCTACGTTAAAAAGATGCCCAGATATATAATACATTGTAAGCATCAAAATTCCCGAGATAAAGACTCACCAAGTATATATAAGAAAGGACAGAAGTATCAGACTGGGAATCCTACTTGATCCAATCATATTCAAGCCACGGGATTAATCTCTTGGGCAACTGATTCGCTCTTTCACCCGAAGCGATCTCTACACACACGAAAGTACCACTCATCTTGCTTTCATCAATATGTTTTGTCTCACTACTTTGACTTCTCCAGATATGAATGATCACACAAGATTCCTTCAGAAATCAAATACAACCATCTAAAATCATGTTCATTTCACCCAGACATGACCTGCGGATAGAGATACTCTTCACTGAATCAGAATCCCATTCCGTATTAATCCTCCACCAATCTTCTCCGCACTATCAGAAAAACAAAAAGGAAAAAGCAATAACCAAGTGTGCGGAATGGTCAAAAGTTGTGGTAACACTTTCCTCATGGTAAGAATAAGGACTTGGACAAAAGGACAACCAAAGAAAGTGCGTGATTGGGTGAGTGGCTTAAGAAAAACCAACTCACAGTGACTTTACCACGGAGTAAAAGTAAGTGGAGATTCTATTGCTCCATTACAGGACGGGTGAATCCAATTCGATTCAATGAATGTTATCTGGTCAACCCAAGAGAGATTTTAACTTCAAGTGCATCTCTCCCACGTATATCGAATTACCCGTGAAGACCATCATCCCCTCAATTTCTCTCTGATTTCTTCCTACACACACATTTTATGTCCTACTGTCAGCTTCTATTTTGATACCAAAACTCATCCATCAAAACCACAACCTGCAAAAATCCGTGTTGATTTATAGATCCACCAGGTTCTCCCCACTGTCCTCTGTGAAATACTCTTATCATATCCGAAATACAAGTGTGGGTCGAATAGTTGCATGGATTTAACTTTTATCTGTAAATACACACATTCCCAACTTTATTGAGTGAAAAAAACTGCCGTATGAAATCAATCATCAGTCTATCTACGTGACGCAATCCAAGAACATTTTTATATTGAAGTCCCGATTTATAGTTCAGCCTCTGTGAGTGTAGGTGTTCCTGGGATTTAGTATAACTTCATAGCTTCGGTAGCTTATTCAATACGTAACATTTTAATGCAATATATATCAGCATAATTAACAGAAGACTAGTAGTTCTGTATTTTGATAAATATTTGTTTATTTCTCAGTTTATTAAGTAGAAACGCATCTTCTATTCCCACAATTTACATTAACTGGTAAAGCAAGGTCAGCAAAGAAGATTTCTCGAATTCTCAGAGACACAAAAATGCACGTGTTTATTGCAACTAGTATTTTATTCTCATTCGTAATTTGCACCTACAAATAACGTACTGTTTCACCTTAATGTTTAAATAATAGTTGTGTGGAAAACTGATGTACCTATTTCTCAACGTACTTACGGTGACTGTCTTCATACAATCGTAGATTACATACTAAACGGTACGTTACGCTACTTCAAACTAATTCAATCTTTTACGTTGTATAAGTCGGGACGCGAAAAGGGTTTTTATGCTTTTTAATGTGGCTCAAAATAATTTAGTTATGAATATTCAAACTACTTTCTTCTTACCTTAATTAAATTTTAAGAACTTACTTTACCTTTACTTGAGTTAGACAAATTGCCGAATGTTTTTAGGTTAACTGTTAATATGCATAGTTATTACTTGAGTTATAAATTCTTACTTGAGTAATCTAGAAATTTTTGGTAAGCGGAAAGTCTACAAGGGATACATGAAATATCCTTGTGACCTTAGACAGCATTTACTAATAAGCTTAAGTTAGCCGCATAAGAAACATGATTTACTCCTAACGCTATCCTAAGCAGTTTGTTGGACTGTACATTAAGACTTAACAGACTTTGGTGCTTGATCAAGCTTTTTTAAATGCGAACTATTCCTTTAGAACTCACGTTGTCAGTAATTTAACATCACAGTTGATTAAACTACTTCATAACTCTCTCTGTCCACGTTTGATGTTTACCTCCTAAGATTACCAAGTATATGTGTAAACGTTTTTATTTTCCTGTAAACAGGACGCAAATTTGAAGTAGCAAAGCGCAATATTTATTGTGCTGTTGCTTTTTTGTATTTAAGTTCATGATGGAGATAACAACGAGTGTATCACATTGGAGGCAAAGCGAAAAGGATGATATCTTCCGGTAACCATCAAGAAGAAGGCATCAGCGTATTCACGTTACAAACACGTTGAGACTATAGTTTCATACAATCTACGTTAAAGAATATTGTAAGGAAACACGGTAATTAATTCTCATGCGTGAATTTCATCGAGTTCACCTCATGCGTCAAAGATCTCTGTACATGCAGTGTCACAAATTCTCTTAGGACCGATGAAGAATTCATCATGTAGTTGATAAAGTTTGTAAAAGTGTATGAATTCATGTATATCAAAGCTAGAATAAAGAATGGAGTGTTTTACGAGTGTGCACAAAACTACAAAAGCTCAAACTAGTTCTACTGCATTTTTTTGTCCCTCATGAAGTTGTGGATTTCTGGCTTGCAGTCTTCGGAATGGGCTTCACGGATTCATCAGAACTATTATTATAATTCACAAGAATATAATGCAGCGTAAGTTATGGGGGCGGACAAACCTCTGGACAGACTGGAGAAGAGGAAAAGCCTTCACAGAATGCAGACAAGAAGGGGAGTGGTGGTGGTAGTAGATTTATAAAGTTTACAAGTCGCAACGATACAACAAACACAAATATAAACACATAGAAAGAAAGGCTACTTTGCATTTATTGTCCTGGAAGTTGTCAGTCCGCAATAAAAGTAGCTCGATTTCTTTCTCCCTACTGAGTTATGTTACCCATGAGTCCAATGGAAGATGTTCTTTCCTCAGTCGCTTGTCTATAACCTTCTCCTCTCTCCAAACGGTTTAATCTTCCAAATCGACACTATAACAGAATCTCAACAAAAACAATTTGCAGCAGCTTTCGAATACAGCTACAAATGAAGTCTTCCTGTGTCTCCGCACTACGCTTTGTCAAGAATTTTTACGCGTCCAATTTTCTACGTTTATCTCACCACCCACGTCACAAACTAAATTCTTACTGTGTCCAATTAGTTTTAGATTCGTAAACAAACGAGTTATTCTCTCTTGAGCGATCAATCGGACTATATTACACATTAGACACATTTTCCTTGACTGAAATTTATGACAATTGATTAGATAAAAGCTTCTATTTAACAATATCTGCATCATTTGATGCAATGGATACAACAGAGTCTGGTCAACCTTCAAACTCTCAAATACGCTTTATATGCCACCTACAAGGGAAAGTTACACTTTCACATGTTTGCTTTCTCCGTCAACCACTATTCTGCTCTAGAAGGAGATTTCCCATAATATAATCCATCTCTGGGTTACACTTCTACTACCAGAGCCCGAAATCGTAGCAAAATAACCAAATTAAACCACCACTGTTAGCATGCTTTGAATTTGAATAATATGAATTTGTATTGTAAACAATTACAACATATTTCACTCCAGAGTTTTCCGTTTGATTAAGGCAATTCCACTGTTATGTTAATAGCCAAATAATTAAACATATCACACAATGCAAGAAACAACTGCAAGAAAAAATCGCTTTATTAACTTATTTCATTTCACGTGACAACGTTCATCACGATAAGGTTGACCGTCGTGTATACATTATAATATCGTCCGGTTCCACCGCCATCCCCAATCCAAGCCATCCGTTGATTCGTTTATTTCTCCGGCCATTTAAACCTTTTTTTTTTACTAAAATAATAACTATTGCTCGTAGTTTTCAATTATATAAAAGAATCGAACATGGAGAGTCAATAACCCAAGTTCATTGACGAAACTTTCTTTTAAATGTCTTTTCTCCACAGCGATAGACATTTAGTACATATTTTTTACGTGAAGACCGTACGAAGAAGTTTCACCAATTTATTCAAACTTATAAAATTACACATCACTATCACACGTAAAAGTATACTGTAAATTCATACGAGTTTGTTAATTCTTATTAAAGTACGCGACGCTATGACGTATATTTTTATATATCCCCTCGTGTTAATACCACGAATTCTCTACTACGAAGACTGACTTCGTGCACTAATGTTTAAGTAGTACACACACGACGAAGTTTCAAACTGACTCGATACAATACTTGACTAAGGACCTCGACGCTTTGTAGAAGGCGAGGTGAATTCACTTAAATATCCGTTTGTCTTAAATGAATTATTATTCCAGTGAATGGAAAATGCTGATATGAATAATTTAATTCTCAAGGATACCTTGTGTATTATCATTTACTGAAACTTCCTTTAAAACTTTCCCTCAACCAGTTTTTCACACCTTCCTTCCAAAGTAAATTCTCTGACACTTTCCCAAGAGTTTTAAAAGAAGTACGTATAATTCTCCAAGTCGTGAACATCTCGAATGTAAATTGACTAAATAATACACTGAGCACAATCAAATCTCGTGTTTTATGATAATCCTCAAGATCTCAAGATCCTTTAGCTTTTTTTGCTCACTACCACTTCCCCTACAAGTACGTTACATTTACACGGTATTATGTAAGTACATAGGTACGTTAGTTTTCTAAAATGTCTAGAAGAACAACGAAGGTTTTGTTAACAAAAGAAAATTAGTGTTTGGCACAGTTTCATTTAAGTTACGAAATACTGGTTTACATTCAATACTCAAGAATACAATATATGCATCAAACTTAAAAACTCAACAACTTTTTCTTTCTCTTTTACGCAATACTTTAGACTTATTAAACCATTCGCTAGTTTAATCACCATTGAAATATATTTCTTTTAAACTATTGCCATAATTCTAACAAAAAGAAGTTACAAGATCAAATACAAAACTTTGACTACAATAATAGATTAGAGTACATGTAAAATGCGAATATGCAACACAAACAAATGAGACATTTATAATTGAACCTATCAATTCATAACAGTTGGGTAATCACGGGGTACAAAAGCTTTACATGTTCGGCTCCTTTAATTGGAAGTCGATGGCACATGAAGTGTAGCACCAAATGGGGAACTGATGGAAACTCTTGCTCTCCCAAAGAGAAAGTTCCAAGCGAATTTGGCTCAATTCTGATGTGGATAAATCCCCTTGCACTCCTGGAACAAATTCAAGATTATTAAATAGTAAAGTAGGCCACCATGTCACTTTATCAAATTATAAGTTGCTATACAACCACCAGGGATTTGGATCCTAATCTCCTTTCTTTTATGTCTTCACATATATCAGAAATTATAAAGATTCTATGATGCAACTATACTGCATGTCCGCTTAATCTCTTGTGTAGGTATCAATTGCTTAGAATTCTCATAAAACTAATCCCTTCACTTCCTCTTACGAATCCGACTTGACACAGGAGAAAAGTGTTCCATGCAACGTTGTGTGTTCCAAGTTTCATTCAACTTGGCATACCAATCAATTCTAACCTGGAAACCTTCCTAACTCTGCTGATGTGCATCCTGAGTTTCATGACGAGTAACAATTTCTCAAGACCGGTTCACCTTTCAGTTCATGTCTTCAATTTTAACGGTAATTCCTACGGACATTTCTCAAAGGGAACCATGTAAAACTACCTATCCTTATGTGACCTCTCTCTACTTAAACTCTTAATTTCCTAATTTGCAACGCATATCAGATCAAGCTGTGAAAAGCTATTCGAACTAATCATCGTGTTTGGAAGAGTGTCCAAAACTTTTGTCGTGATAATCATCGGTCTGGAATGGAATGTACTTACTTAAGACTGAGAGAATATCGATTGAAGGATGAACTCTCGCAGTTTCGGACAAGAAATGAGCCTTCTTTTGTAGCTCTTAGAATGTTCTCCGCTTCGCTTCTTGTGATGGCTCCATGAAACCACTCTTGTGCTTCCAGTTCAATCGTTGGATCAATTTCATACCTTGCAATGGGATTATTAATCATACTTCTTCCGAAATCTAATTTCATCCTGCATCGATCAGGCTTCCCTTGTTGTCTTGGCTGCTCTGGTCCACTTACATGGACTTGCACAGATGTCACATTTTGCACCCAATTGGACAGGCTTTTAGGTCGGTTACCCATTGCATTGTTCCCCGCAATCTGAGGACATGATGATCTCTCCCAATTTGGGTTGCTGTAATGTACCCCTTTTTCCACACGAAGGTCCACGTGATTCTGATTGATCCCTTCGAGATTCGGGTCTTCATAGTATTCGTCTTGAACTAAACCGTTGTCAAAACTGAGATGCAGACTCTGCGGGTGTGGACCGTATTTGCCATCCCCACCTTTCGTTCTATTATAGTCAATGGAAGAAGTATCAATATTGGATTGTGACTGAGCCAATCCCAACTCAACATTGCCACGGATATGTGAACTGTTTCTTGAATGAGTATACTCGTGTGTGTCAGAACCCTTGTCAGGGTCTCTTGCTTCGCGGGACCCGAAGGAACAACTTTCTCCTTGAGGATTACCGGGACAATCTAATGATATTCCCGAATCGGCCAGCAGAGCTAGTCTCCTTTTTAGTTTTGGCATATCCCAAGGGACATTAGTGAGCTCGGCCGCATTTATCAGATTTGTATGATGGTTTTGATTGTGGTGGTGATAATGATAATGATGGTGAAAGTGGCTTGACGAAGATGGAAGACATTGGGCGTCATTAGCGTCGTTCCCAGACTGAGAAAGAGACTCCAAAGGACTCTTGTCAGAAATAGGAGAGAGTAGCTTGCAACTTGGCATTCCTTGTCTGCAGCCACCCCCACCGCTGCCTCCAGGACGACTGAGTCCTCCAAATCTTGGGTGAGCGTGCAAGTCGTCGCTCTTAGTGGAGTCTATGGACTCCAAAGAACTAACAGAGTTGTCTTTCATCATGGTCATGAGAATTCGTTTATCGGAGGGCCTGCAGGAGGTGAGAGAGGTAGCAGTAGACGGGCCGGAAGAAGACGAGTATACTGAACTAGGTATATTCGAATACCGCTTTTGTGGTAAGGGCTCGGATAATGGCATGGTTGGTTTGGAATTTTTATCAGATAATAACGGACTACTGTTCGTAGTGGTTGACCCACTTGTATGTATTATTGAATGGCTATGATTCCCCGAAGACTGGCAATACGATATGGATGGATCTCGTCCCACTTCACTACAATTAAGTGTTAGCTCTGGCCTATTCCCGACCTCCTCTTCTACCCTGTTTCCTTCATTGAAATTCTCCTCACCAGCAGCAGCGTTAGACCGACGATGACCCACCGAGCAAGAAGACTCGATTGCCAACAGCAGACTGTCCAAGTCAGGGGAGGTTGAGTGCGAAGGGTGGTGCGAACTTGAAGGAATAAATGCCGTTTCATATCGCTTGCGTGCCATAGGAGTCTCACTAGAACTGCGGTCTCGGAATCGCGAGCTGCGACTCAGCTTCCCTTGATCCACAAGTCGCTCTCTGGATGATCTCTCGCCCGAATCACTCAGAAGGTCTCCACAGCTTTGTCTCCAGCTAGAAATCGGAGAGGAATATGTGGGCTCCTTTATTGTGTCTGAGTAATAGTACGGCGCATTGTAGGGTGCTGAAGGGTCCTCAACTTCATCTTCAGCTCCATCTTCACCAGATATGACCTTCGATCCATCTGCTGCCAACCGAGCCTCTAGCACAAAATCCACTGGCTCCAAGTAGTCTTCACTCACTGGCACCTCCTAAACAGACAAACATTCAGACATCAGACCATGGTCAACAAGATCATAGAACGTGAGACACTCTTTACACTCCCAAACAAGGGTGTCTTACTATTAAAGAAGATCCCTCAGAACAAAAGCAACTACTCCCACTGATTATAAAGCAATTCAATTAAAATCACCCTGAAAAATCTTTATTCCGATTGTCTTGGCTTAATGCTCTTACAGACTTCCTTCTTGTACCCACACCTATCTTCACTTTATGCATTGTGTACTCAAACCGTTAAATTTTATCAGTCCTTATAGGAACACTTTACATCTTTTTTTCAACCAACCAATGACTGTATAGTCCAACGTCACCACAAAAACGAGACTATCTTCGTTCCTTGCACTAAATAACGTGGATTTACTTCACCCCAACTGCACATCCAGATTTGTACTTGAGCACTCTATCACAATACTCCATTCTTCTGTAATTATTTTAACATCCTTTGATTACTCACGCCAAAAATGGGCGAACTAACTACTATTATCTGAGAGTATCACAATAAAATAGATGCACCTAAATTTTTAATGCAGGATGTCTCAATTCCCAAAAGTGTAGACAACCAGTTGCCAGTTCTGTATTCCACGGCAGAATATCCAATGAGATGCACTACAGTCAATGTTAATCCAAAATTTCCATATCCTGTTGGCGATAAACAGTTTACGTTTGAGATTTGGTGTAGAATGTCAGTGTGTTCTGATGATTAAATGTCATGAATTTGGATGGAATAAATGGAATAATGAAGTAATTAAATTATGAATGATAGTAATAATGGAATGACTACATACTACGATCTTCATGCATTTGCGTGTAGGTGGAATTCTAGGATCCTTAGCTTAGGAAATATAGTAATCTCAATATGTAATTTCTATATTTAAAGGCCCTGAAACAAAGCGGAAGCTGTATAACTCCGATTAGCAGTCTAAACTCTGTAATTAACTCGTTTTATTGGAAATGAAATAGGAAAATGGTGGATTAGGTGTGATATCTCATGATACGAGACTGACTTTCCTTCCAAACGGACATTCGATGCGTGACACGACAATTGAAGTCGCACATTAGTAACACACCTTTCATGTCAATTGGGTTCAATCACGAAACGATATACACACACGAACAAAATGCACAACTACCGTAGCACAACCAACCTTAAGTCTTGTTAACATTTTATGTACCTTTAACACGACACATCATGTGTATTCGTCTATCGTCTACTAACCGTGACACGATGCAGTTGCACACGGATCATGACTTAATTCCAATTCCAATGGCAAATAGTATACACACCCCCATAACACACAGGCTGACAAAGAGTTTCCCATTATTCCCATACACAAATTATTGAAGCCTTCCGAAGAAATGACAGTCTCGTTGATCTCTGTTTGTTTTGATGTCAACACCATTGGATGCGTCAGAGTCAAAGATTTGTGATAATCTCATAAAATATTTAGTTTCACGCTCAACACGATTTAAGTGTGTTGAATAAAGGGAAGCTTAAATATAATAAAATATTTAGCACATCACGTTGTATTTTCTTAAAAATCAATCGAGCCTTTCTTTAACGTATCTATCTATACATTTATCTCCTGGTTGTTGAAACTTGCAATTAAACCTATGCTATATAAGGTTTAGTTTATAACTCCAACAAGACAATAATGATTATCAAAACACTTACGAGACGAATTCGAAAGAATTTTCCACCCGAAACCTTGCCAGTTGAATGAAACAGATAGTGTTTAAAATTCACCTTTCACTGTTAAGAATTACACGTCACATGTATATCCGTGTGAAAGTCTATGTGATACTGTTGAGTATAATCCAATTAAAGTCTGCAAAGTTCACAGCAATTTGGTGAAGCTGCTTAATGAAATTAGTTTCTGGCTTGAACTCAAAAGAAGTTGAGAAGCTCGGTGAGTGCAGGAAGGAAGGAAACTGGCCGGGTTGTCCGATAACAATTTGTTTTTGTATTGAGACCCACTGGATATTTATTAGTTAGGGAAAGGTGAAATCAAGATAAAATTCGTGTTATCAGGAAGTCTGCGTAAGCAAGTAATAAGGTCAAGTGTGTGAAGTAAATTTTTGCAAAATAACGGAGCAAAGGGAAGACGGAGAGAGTGAGCGATGAAAGAGGAGCACTTAGTGCTTATGTGTTTTATCATGAACTGGCGATTCTTATGATACGATGATGATCAGGAACAGGGGTTATGAATCGAAGGGAGAAAGAAGCCCGTACGAAATGGAATGCCATGGACTGTTTTGGAAATCCGCATGTGCCGTAGTCGTTTCTCTATTTTCTCCAGCACACAAAATTATACCCGCATGCTTTCCTCGTCGTCGTCCTTGCTCTAACCACCTCTACCACACACACACATAGAGTCACACTGCTTCCCAGATTTATATAGTGAGGGTAACTATGTTCCCCATACGCTGCTGCATCCTGCATCACTATCATCTTCTTAACTTTCTATTAGACAGGGAAAGCTCTCCACCGAGCCATCCTTCCCTTCAACCAATAGAATTGCCCTCTACCCTTTCCATTCAATTCATCTCAAGCTCAACAAAGCGCAACTAATCCTATGTTGAATTAGACAATTCCTTCCTCCTTACTCATGCAAAATCTATCTCTCGCAGCATTACGAATCAAATGACCGAATCATTAGAAAAAGAAATGAGCCTCTCCTACGTGGATTTCCCCACAGTATACTCTACAAAAGACCCGACTCTCCTTCTTCTACCAAACCACACGACTATAAGGATCTTCACCAGAGCAGTGAAATGCAGCAGACATAAAATAATTAAGCACATCTGGTGATAAAACAACCCCAAAATGGGAAACTCGTTCAGTTTCATTTTTCCTTTGATTCCACTCTCTTTCTCAGACTCTCTCTATGCAAGCAACCTTCTTGTTTCCAAGTAATATGATATTTATGCTGGCAGTTATTTATCAGACTTGAAACTTTCTTCGACTCACACTCGTCCATGAT